>JAMZAV010003532.1:0-60632 GCA_024449915.1 Sweltsa coloradensis
ATAAAATTTCTAGTTTGGTTGATAGCTTTTGTAAAACTTATGATTTAGGGTTGTGCAAGAAGGTAAAATGTAGTCAAACCAACCATAGGTTACCAGATCCTATTTTATACATTTTTATAATTACATAGTTCCTCAATTTTGTCACTAATCTTTTTCATTCCCTATAGGCCTATTCCTTTCGTGGCACAAAACAAGTTGCATAATCTGTTTCTCTTTCTTTGTATTTTCAGAGAATCCCATCCTCAACCTTTTGACATTTTATTTTCACTACTGTATCATAAGTTCTGTTGTACCTTAACAATTGGTTACCCATCTCTACCTCTGCTTGATTAAACATCATGATTGGCCATATTCAGTTTATCACAGATAAATTATCATAACTTTACATAATATTTGTTTTTGTTTGTTTGTTTGTTTGTTTGTTTGTTTGTACTTACAATGTTATAGATCTGTAATATGTTGTACATGTATCCCACTCATGAATGATTGATGACCAACTACATTGTTGTACACAGCCATGCAATTAGCTCTCCCCACCCCCCTCCTCCTCCTCTCCACCTCTTTTTCTACAGATGCACCCACACGTCTCACTACAGCACTTTGTACTTGTATCAGCACTTGTACTGCAATAAAATTATTAATTCAAAACTATACTATTACATAGGCAAATATGTTGTAAAGGCACAAAATATATATACTAATACAAAATTCCAATTACCAACTCTCTTTTTTTATTATTGAGCGAGCGAAGCGAGCGTCTCCACTTGACTCTTATGGCTCGAATGTCTGTTTTTTTTTTTTTTTTTTCTGTTACTGCTTCGATACAGGTCGCACCGTTTCTCTGATCGACCTGAAATTTTTCACACATGTACATACCACCTAGGGGGGTTGCTGTATAGTTTTTGAACAAAATCCGATCGTTGGTTATAAAAAAAAAAAAAAAAAAAAAATGTTCCGATCGTTATGAAATTTTGCAGGGTCAATAAGTACACCATTTTCTCCTATTTTTCAAATTTTTAGCTAAATCGGTCAAGACGTTAAAGACTTATTGGTAATCATAATTCGAAAAATGATGCTAAAAAATGAAGGAGGCAGTGAAGATACAAAGATACACTTTAGAAGGCATGACGTGAATTAGTACAATGCAAAGATGTTGGAATAGTATACAGTGTACAATGTCAATATCCAGTTAGGCCTACACTGTGTTGTGGGCCTTATGGGAATGTCGTACTCGGGTCATGTTGCACGTACCGGTGCTCGCTCAACAACGCGTCCAACTGAGCGTTTTCCTAGTTTATTACCTTTGTTAATGCCCTGTAATAAACCGGTTATACATGCATAGTATGGTTACATTACATAGCATTGTATAAATATATGTAATACACAATATATAATGTAACAAGCATGCGGTTGATATTACAATTCTATATCTTGTTTTACAAAAATGTTTTGAAACAATGAATTGTTTCAGATAGGTCTACTCTACTCTAATGTTTGTTATTAAATTAACCCTATTTATTTGTATAGACCATTGTATGAGAGATCAACTACCGGTATGCCAGACATTTATTATGTGTATACTAATTGTTTTGTTATAATTTGTATGTACTTTATTTTTATTGTGGCCCTATATGCACGGAAGGCCCATGTCCAATATGTTTTGTAAGTGTAGGTTGTGCAATAGCAATCTAAGAATTGTGTGCTGCAAATTAAGTATAAGTAAATAGTAATACAGATAAGAGATAACGTTAGTACCAGTGCAATTGTGAAATCAAAATTTTATTCATAATTTTATCACCATATTAGAATTAAAAATTTCAAGTGCTATGTTGCATTACTAAGTTATCAGCAATACAAATGAAATGGTGTATTCTCTTCATTGTACTAATTGCTTATCTCTACCTAACTGCTGCTAACTACCTGATAAGTGGTTTGCTGGTTGTTCTATTAACTAGACAAGAAACATAGTCTTACCATGCACTTCCTGTATTCTAACTAGGAAAACGCTTAAGTCCCGCCGCGTTGTTGGATGAGCGTAATTGGTGCATTGAGCTGCCATGTGTTATGCGGATTTACTGTTGTTCTGTGAAAAAATCATTACTAAGTTGAAGATATTTTTAAAATTAAATTAAATTTAATAAAAAATTAAATTTAATTTAATAAAAAATTACTTAAATTTTAATTTTTTTTAATTTTAAAAAAGGAAAAAATCGTAATATTGAAATTTTCATAAGAAATAATTATTCGATTGCGCACAAATTTTACACGAATATATTAATTCATAATATTAAGGTTCTGTAAAAAAATCATTACAATCGGATAAAGCATGTAGGTGTTATGAGCTGGAGAAATTTTAAAAATTGAAAAAAGTCGTAAAATTGCGATTTTCGTAAAAAATATTTTTTTGATAACGCTCAAATTTTACACGAATATATCAATTCATAAAATAAAGGTTCTGTGAAAAAATCATTACAATCGGACAAAGCATGTAGGTGTTGTAAGTCGAAGAAATTGTTAAAAAATCGAAAAAAAATCGTAAAATTGCGATTTTCATGAGAAATTTTTTTTCGATTGTGCTCAAAAACGTGGCAGTTCTAAGTTCAGAGATTTTGAAGACCTCCATAAAATTTCATCGCAATCGGAGTATCGGTTTAGCCGGAATCGTGCTAACAAACAGACAAAAATACAAAAAAAAAAAAGAAAAAAAAACATTCCGGATTTTTTTCTCCAGTGTAGTGAAATGGAATCTTCGCTTCGCTCGCTACGCTCATCCAACTATGCTTCGTTTTATTTCAGAACCCTGGGATGGACTTTAGTAAAGCCAAGTTAGACAAGAATTATGACCATCTACCTGGCTGGTCTCTAGAAAAACTTGAAGCAAAGAAGAATGAAGGTTCAAAGGATTAGACACGTTTTAAACGAATGCGGACCAACTTTGTACTTATAAATAAATATAAATATCATTCCTGTATCCATATTTGCAGTTACATCCTCTATTCATATAAGGAACCTCTTTGATCATTCCTTTAATTCTGTCCAGATGTTCTATATTGTATTGTCTTCTTCACTTTAATTTCATATGGTCAATAGGTCACCTTAATTTAATAACATACTATACTACCTATGTGCCTAAATGCGGATGTAAATATAAATATAAATGTACTTATAAATAAATATAATTCCTGTATCTATTGCAGTAAGTACATCCCATTTATATAAACAACCATTACAATTCCTTTTATTCTGTCCAGATGTTCTAGTGTTTTGTCTTTTTTACTTTAGTTTAATAAGGTCAATAGGTCACCTTAATTTAATATACTACCTATGTGCCTACTTTGTATGTCGTCAGTGTACAATCAATATGTGGTTTTTGTATTTTTAAATCCGAGTATATTGATTTAAATTACTATATATTATCAAATAGCCAATGCTTTCACATTCTTTTCTGAAAATTATGCACTATTTATTTTGTATTTTTAAATTGTTTTATGGAGTTTGTGGGGGCCAGGCATTCAAACTCTTCTGGGAGTTGCAGGACATCAATGATATTAATATCATTACTATTTACTAGGAAGCTTCGCAAACGCTTTTACAGGCACGTTTTTTGGATGAGCGTAATTTTTTTTTTAAACAAAAAAAGCGTAAAATTGCGATTTTCATGAAAAATAATTTTTCGATTGCTCTCAAATTTCACATGAATATATTAAATCATAAAATTAAGGTTCTGTGAAAAAATCATTACAATCGGATAAAGCATATAGGTGTTGTAAGTCGAAGAAATGTTTTAAAAATCGACGAAAATCGTATATTTGCGTAAAATTGCGATTTTCATGAGAAATAATATTTTGATTGCGCTCTAAAGCGTGGCAGTTCTAAGTCCAGAGATTTAAAGGTCTCCAGAAAATTTCATCGAAATTGGAGTATCGGTTTGGCCGGAATCGTGTTAACAAACACACAAACAGAAAAAACAATAAAAACGAAAAAAATCGTAAAATTGCAATTTTCATGGAAAAAAATTTTGATTGCGCTCAAAATGGTGGCAGTTCTAAGTTCAGAGATTTCGAAGGCCTCCACAAAATTCCATCGCAACTGGAGTATCGGTTTAGCCGGAATCGTGTTAACAAGCAGCCAAAAATAAAAAATAAACGGATTTTTTTCTCCAGTGTAGTGAAATAGAATCTTCGCTACGCTCATCCAAATACCATCCAGAATATAAAAATAAAACATTATTGGGAATTATATCTGGTTCTCGGTTTACCGACTAAGCAAATAGAGAAAATGATGTTAGTATGTATTTTAATTGACATTTTACCATTTTATTACAATCTAGATTCTAGAGTTGAAACTATGCTAATTAAATTTGTATTTGTGCAAGTGAAAAAAATGGCAAAAAGTTAGCATGTAGTGTTTTGTGTTTTATGATTTCTATTGCAGCCTACTTAGTACTCTACTTCACCCTGATGAAAATTCTTGTCAACTTTACTTGTTAAATTTTGACTAAATTGGACAAGAATGTCAGTAACAAGAACAGACAAGATCAGACTCTATTATGACCCATGTTAACAAGACAAGAACAAGCCATTCTAAGTAAGAAGAGACAAGACTAGATACAACAAATCCTTACTAAACCTGACTTGACTAGAATACACTAATCTAGATGAGAATAGAACAGACTAAATACAACTAATCCTTACTAGAGCTGGCTTGACTAGAATACACTAATCTATAGATGAGAATAGACAAGGCCAAAAAATACTGGTAGGCCTATAGCTAATTGCTTTGCAACGATGATAGCTGTACCCATTAGGTAACAATGGTCAATTATGATAGCTCCTACAATCCTGCTTCTTTGCATTTAAGCAGCTGAAACAATCAATGCAAGTTTTGTGAGAATCAGGTAACAATGGCCGCTCTCTCTCTCTCTCTCTCTCTCTCTCTCTCTCTCTCTCTCTCTCTCTCATCTTCAAAATTTTGCATTTAATCTGGGAAAAACAACATTAATATGGTTAAGTGACAATTGGGCGTAACGATAGTTTCATCTCTCACCAAGGCTGCCGCATGTCTGTGAAAAGTCTACAGTTAGTGTTATTATAACAATATAATATGGTTTAGTTGCAATCGGAACATTGGTCTTGTTGGCATTAAATCTGAAATAAACCATGGTAGTGTATTATTAATTTCAGTGGGTAATGTTCACTCTCGCTCCAAGGAAAATCTGAAACAATTTTGTTTTATTCAAGAGTGGTGACAATGAATAAGGTAATAATATTTCTCCTAAGGGCTCGTTTTGCATTCAATCTGAAATAAACAATTATATTTATTACCGGTATCAGTTGGCAAAGTTCGCTATTTCACTCACCAAGGCTTCTAGAATGAATCCGAAAGTGTTTTGTTTAAGATTAGTCTCTATCAGATAACAGTGGTTGTGGTTTGCTCTCCTCAAGGCAGGTTTGAATTCAATCTGAAAAAATAATTAATAATCAGTTGACAATGTTTGCTCTCTCGCTCACCAAAGCTTCTAGATTGAATCTGAAACGGTTTTGTTAATCAGAATAACAGTGGTTGCTCTCCTCAGTCCTCACGGTGTGTTTTCATTCAATCTGAAACAAACAAGGGGCTTATTTTTATAAACAATCCCGCACAATGTTCCTGCTTGTTGGTAATAAACCTGAAACAGGCAATGAGAGCAACAATCAAGGGAACTGGGCTATAATTTAACAAATCTTGGAAGATTGCTGTGGTCTCACACAAGCCTGTCCGGCCTGCTTGCCTCGACGAATGCAACTTTGCAACTGACTGCGAGCACTCTAGACCACGGCATGGCGTCGCCATGCAGACATAGCTGGTGCAGGTGGCCGGCGACTCAGGAATTCGTATTGTATAGCCTCCATACAAGAATGGACAGAATACACTAATGAGACGAGTAACAAAATTAGAGCAGATCCAACAGGACAAGAACCAAGAAGATCACACCAAACTACACAAGCACTAATGTCAATGACAAGAATAGGGTGATCACACTAGAAGAAGATGAAACAAGAATATACTAAATCACACAAGAGCGTATTTTAAAGGAAAATCCATCATAAAACCTTTTGTAAACGCATTGGGCACATCTCTAGCCGAGCGTGTAATTTATTCGACTCGGACAGTCTTCTCTTCTAGTTTCTGTTGAACATGAAGGTTGTGTGGCCAAGTTATTTGAAATATTCTAATGGCTGTGTTTTTTAAACTATTATATTATTTCAGTCCGCATTTTAAGACACAATCCAATCCTAGTATCAAGGAAATGGTAAATTCACATTATTATAAAATTAACTGACAGTTGAAGCTCAAGCAGTAAGCGCGATTTCTGTTCGAATACCCGCCAAACTGACTTAGGCCATTGATTAATCAATGCTTAGGCTAAGCTTTTTCTTCGTTAACGCGAATACAAGGAATGGTCATTTCCTTCACAACTGCGTGACTCCAAAATACCTAGCAACCCGAAAAGGGTTTACCCGGGGCAAGTTTCACATAATGAATTAAAATTTATAGTTAAAATGGTTCTAGCTTATAGGCGGGGACGAATCTAAGTTCAGTAATGGGTGGGGGAGAGGAAAGGGAGGAGGTGACAATACAAAATTAAAATCATTCCTCTTCCTCTTTTTGCTCTCATCCCGATAGTTGCCAGATAAAATAATTATAAGGCTTAGACTATAGGGCTAAAAATTACTACTGGCCAAAAAAATGGGAAATCCAATATATTGATTATTGTCAAACACTTTGTATGTGTAGTCACTTTTTTAATTTCTGTCTAAAGTACTAACACATATATATATATATGATATTATACCCAAAAACAAAATCAAACAAGAGCCATCACAACCACATAGCAATTTCACCCCCCCCCCCCCTCCCCCAACCACCCCAATAATAATAACAGAAGATTTTTAAGCATAAGCCCGCTTTGAGAACATAATTAGTGAATGATAGCAATTGTCGTAAAAGTTTGCCCCGACTGGATCGAACCCAGAACCTTCGGCTTTTTGAACCGATGCTCTACCAACTGAGCTATCGGAGCTATATTATTATTATTATTATTATTATTATTATTATTATTATTATGATAATTATTATTATTATTATTATTATTATTAATATATGGTTTTTAAGCATAAGCCCGCTTTAAGGACATAGTTATTGATCCATAGCAACAAATAGCAATTTCCTAAAGGTTTGTTCTGTGGTCCCGGTAGCTTAATTGGTAGAGCTATGGCACGTTAAGCCGGAGGTTCTGGGTTCGAACCCCAGTCGGGGCAAACTTTTTCGACAACTGCTATCAATCAAACTATGTCCTTAAAGCGGGCTTATGCTTAAAAACCATATATTCATACTACCCAACTCATGGGAGATGAGATGTGATTGAATTTATCCATGCAATCTTTCAGATTTGACAGATACATTGCCGTCTTCTGTTGGATTTATGTCATGTAAGTCAACGTCAACAGTCACAACAAATAGCAGTTTCCTAAAGGTTTGTTCTGTGGTCCCGGTAGCTGCTTAATTGGTAGAGCTATGGCACGTTAAGCCGGAGTTCTGGGTTCGAAACCCCAGTCGGGGCAAACTTTTTCGACAACTGCTATCAATCAATAACTATGTCCTTAAAGCGGGCTTATGCTTAAAAACCATATATTCATACTACCCAACTCATGGGAGATGAGATGTGATGGAATTTATCCATGCAATCTTTCAGATTTGACAGCTACATTGCCGTCTTCTGTTGGATTTATGTCATGTAAGTCAACAGTCACAACAAATAGCAGTTTCCTAAGGTGCTGTCTTGTGTGGTCCCGGTAGCTTAATTGGTAGAGCTATGGCACGTTAAGCCGGAGGTTCTGGGTTCGAACCCCAGTCGGGGCAAACTTTTTCGACAACTGCTATCAATCAATAACTATGTCCTTAAAGCGGGCTTATGCTTAAAAACCATATATTCATACTACCCAACTCATGGGAGATGAGATGTGATTGAATTTATCCATGCAATCTTTCAGATTTGACAGCTACATTGCCGTCTTCTGTTGGATTTATGTCATGTAAGTCAACAGTCCACAACAAATAGCAGTTTCCTAAAGGTTTGTTCTGTGGTCCCGGTAGCTTAATTGGTAGAGCTATGGCACGTTAAGCCGGAGGTTCTGGGTTCGAACCCCAGTCGGGGCAAACTTTTTCGACAACTGCTATCAATCAATAATTATTATTATTATTATTATTATTATTATTGCTATTATTATAGCTATTGTTGTTGTTGTTGTTGTTGTTGTTGTTGTTGTTGTTGTTTTGTGAGACATGGGAACTTTTACTAAAAACGCATTCCTCTTTTAAGTCAGAGGAACTTTAATAAACACAAAACAAATAGCCTACAGTATTGGAAAACTTTCATTCATATGCATGTCCTATTACCTATTATTATTATTATTATTATTATTATTATTATTATTATTATTATTATTATTATTATTATTATTATTATTATTATTATTATTATTATTATTACCTACCTATTAAGAGCTAATTCTGTCGGTAAAATTTAAGTAATTTATTTACAGCTCTTAAATTACGTTTTCTCAAGTACGTACTAAACAATTTTGCATTGCAACACTGCCTCATCAAAATCCGCTAACACAATGTGATTTGAAAAAGTTTGGTTTAAGTTTGTTTTGCACTTGATTGAATTTTAACCTCCGGTTTGAGATTGAAGTAAGACTTGTTTACGATCTAATATCTTGAGAACGCGTGGACTTGGGACCTTCCGAGGGTACAAAAAAGAAAGATGGATTTAGATTTAGTATAGTCACTGTCAACTAGAAATTTTTGCTTACTCGGAAAGTAGTCCGAAAGTCGGTCTTTCCTTACGACTGCATGGTACACCGATCGCGAAGAATTCTTGACGGTCGGTGGACCAATACGAACGCACTACGTACCCGGTGAACCAATCGCAATGGGCCTCGAGACCCGGTATCTTTGAAATCGTTAAGTAACGAGGAGTAACGTCTTTAAAATTCTAGGGTTGCTGGTTGATTTATAAAATGTAAACATGTTGATTTAACTATGGTTATTTGTCGATTTTCTAACAATTTGAGAAAGAAAAGTCAACAAAAGTTCGCTGAATAAAAGAGGGACTTCAATACACCAGCAAATGTTTTTTTTTTTTTATATATGTCTGGACATCACCTCCAACGCCAATCAACCGTTGTATTACAATGGTTGGATTATAGCCAACACACCGAGTGCAAAATTAAATGTTGAGCAAAGGTTGTTAGTTTTTAATTGAAACAACACACCTTGTCTTCCATTCTAATACAAGGGAAATGTTTTTTTTTTACATTACGTTTTATGCACGAAATTTTATCTGCCGGTACAAAACTCGTATTTGTACCGCCTGACAAAATAGATCGTGCACCATTAGACCGTTGAGTGAATAATATATAATATTCACTCAACGATTAGACTGTTACTCCAGTTATAATTTTCCCTGGTGAAAGACATGTGTTACTTCAATTTAAAACTAAATTGCTCATAATTTAATTTTACACTCGGCGTGTTGACTACACTATAGTCCAAAATGGTAATATATTTATGAAAGGCACCCCCCACCCCCAAAAAATCAGGGGTAATAAAATAATCCTTGAGCATATTTTGTAGTCAAATACAGGAAGTTAAATGCGGAGGCGTAGCTAGAAACTAAAGGCAAAGGTGCCTGATGATGGTTCATAATTTATACGTTATGAAAACAATTTTAAAGCACGGCTAAAACAAAAAAGTTTCAGGGGACCTTCAAAATCTCTTAGCTTTAGGTTTAGGGAACAATCAAGGAATTATTTCTCGTGAAAATCGCTCTCGACCAACTTATTTTTAATGTAGGAATTCACGGAGGTAGGCCGTATGCTCTTCCATGAACGCGTTTATATATATAAAAAAAAAATCTGTCCTCCAAATTGAATAGATCGAACACCACATGAGCGGACTGGAAGCAAACATAACAACGCTGTACTACTTAAAAGTTGAAACCTAACGAGCAGTAAAACTACTACTAGAGGTATCATTAAGATATTTGGGAATATGCAACTATTCTGCCGAGACAAGGCGACGAAAACCTTTTCTAACGATATTGAGGTAAAGTCTGGATCTATTACTGACAACTGTGTCTCACCGTCGTTTTCTTTTTTTTTAAAATAACTTATATTGTGTCTCCACCCCATGACTGTGTCGTGACTCGGTGTTTACGGTATTTGTGCAAACGAACTCTGATTACACACGCTAACACTAATCTTCTTGGTAATGTTGCTTGCTGCCATCCACTCTAATTTTACGTGTTGCGGGTATTTAGATGAGCGAAGCGAAGACTTCAATTTCACTTACCCCGAGAAAAATAGCTCGGGTGTTTTTTTTGTCTGTTTGTTCTCTCTCTACCGGCAACAAACGGCATATCCGAACTTTATGAAATTGGAATGGACCTTCGAAATCTCTGAACTTAGACTTGACACGTTTATGGGTACAATCGACGAAATATTTCTTTGGATTTTTTTGGATTTTGAATGCGATATTTTCGTGATATTGGTCCCTGACCGGGCGAACGGCTACTCCGATCTTAAAGGGTGTTTAACCTCTAAACTAAAAAAAATATTTCATTCAGGCTTACTATAGTAATGAATTTTGCAATTTACAGAAAAAAATTGAGGCCACCATGACCTCCCAAAAAATTGTCAAACATGATATTTTCCGAGACTAGGTCCCCATCGGCAAAAATCTCCATAAGAAATAACATGGGGACGATCTTTATGCCCGTGACCTTGGAGGATTTTGATCCAAAAACATATTCGCCATTATTTACGTACTCTACAGCCTTTTCTGTAAATTCTCTATATTTTGTTTTGTAATTTGGGCAAGTAGTTTGGTCAAAATATGCTAATTACCAAGATAGGGTGTGATTTTGGAATGCATATTTTTGCGTGTTTGAGGGTATATTTGGGCACAGTTTCAAGACACGATGTAAACAATGGGCATTTTAGATTTATGGTACTATGCTCTAGTATCTATGTGGACCAAAAAAGAAGCAGGTTAAAGCCGATTTAAGAAATTTCCCAAAACACCAATTTTCGTAAATTTCTGGATAAAAAAGTTGAAACATTCGTGTTAAATCACAGTTACAAGATATAATTTTTTAAACTGTCAGTTTAGTGTAGTATTGTGCTATAGATCATGTGCTAAAAAATATATTTTTTGAGTTAATAGCCCCTTTAAATGAGACTTTAAAGGAACGTTTGAAATCACGAAACTTAGATATGTTATTATTTTAGGGACAATCTAAGAAATATTTCTTGTAGAAATTGTACTTTTACGATTTTTTACTCAATTTGTTAAATGATATTTTTGTGATATTTAGGCCGATTCTTACCAAACGGGTGTGGCTCCAACGTTCTATTTTTACATGGATATTGAGATTATAGTGAAGTAGTGCCTTTTGAAAGAAAAAGTTGAAAAAGTTGTGCTGACATCATAGAAATAAAGGTTTTAATATAAGCCTTTTATAGGTGTATAATAATAATTAGTACCTAATAATAACAAGTAACTACAGAAACTTGACAAAAATCACAATGTGTTCCTAGAGATTTTTTAGTAATCATAGCACAGAAATAGTCAACAAAAAAAGCTCATCCATCAACCTCGACTGGAAAAAGCGTTAACGAAGCTTCCTAGTTATTACAACGCGTGTTGCTGTTATTTTCTTTGTATTATTTTTTAATTATGCTCATACCGTAATGCAGGAGTCAGAATGATTGTGTACTTCATTGTTTTGGGTACCTAGCTATTTAAACGCAATTGTAAATATTCACCCTTCCCTTATGGTATCATTGTAGACTGTGAGTGCCATAAAACCAAGACTTTATAGTCCTCTCGGTGCGAGTGGTCTACGTACTCACGTTGAAGGAAGGATAATAATAAATATGTACAGTTATTAGATTTGCGGGATTTTCCAATCATTTTTATTTGAAAATTTCGACTGTAGCTTGTTGGAGCACCATCTATGTGGTACCATCCAGATCATGCTTTGAGACGAAATATATCATATTGTCACCTGACGAACAACGAAAGTCCTAAGTAAAACGTTCCAATTCAATTCTAATATTTCATGTAGCCTACTACTACTGAGATGCCGAGGTTACTGTGCAGCATCGAAATCTCTGTAACATGCAAAGTGGCCTTTGACAAAAAATAGATATAAAATATTCTTCATTATGAACGATGTAAGGTTTTCAGAATGACAAAAATAGGAGCTACGTATATTTTGTATGAACATTAGTTCTAAGACGGAATGGAAACAAGCCTCTATTTAGTCTTGTGGGTCAAGTAACAGAATATACCTAACACATTACCTAACAGGCAAGTTAAATATATTTTATTAATTTCCCATTAATTAAATTAATTATTTCGAGGAACGCATTTTGAATTAATTACAAAATAAACTTCTCAGCATAAGTTATTGTTATAATTTTTTTTTCGAATTTTGTACAAACATCCATGAAACGGAAGATGTCTCACAGAAGAAGAAAGAAGAAGTTTGATGAATCACATCTGTACGACTATCATTTTAACTCTACTTCTACACACATATTATAGGTATATTATATTATATATTGTAGTTCATAAACTAAATTCATGTTTAAAATAAAGATCGATTGGTGATTGAAACGGACACTACCTCATGATGTCCGCACATAAATTTCACAACACTTCAACCCACACTGACACATACTGACAATTTTAGTGATTTCAGTATTCAGTATTTATTGGTATTATACTTATTAATGTTAAAATGCGTTGTACATATCACGATATAACCATGAATGGTATATAAAATAGGTTTGAACGTATTACTCCTGTCAAATAAGAATTTTTGGAGGAAATAATTGGATGTGGCTGAATTTTTGCAGAGACCTTCCTTATATAATACTTATCAACATGCTAAAACTCCCCTAGAATCGGAACTGGAGCTTCGGCCGCCATATTGGAAAATGGCGGCCAAAACGTGTTGGTTATCGAATATCTCCAAATTGGTTGGAGATAGACAAAATGTTGCAATGGCAAAAATATTCCCCATTCAATTCCCTACAAAAACGGTGTCTCCTATAGTTTTGGTGGGGCAAAGGTTACGTCACAAAATCGTGGTTTATAAGTTGCTTATTGGAGTACCAGCTAATTTCCTAATTTTCACGCCTAGCATCAAACAATGCCCGATAAATCCGTAAGAAATCGATTTAAATACAAAAGGACTTTTGTACGGGGGTCATGAAAGCTTTTATTAGTATTTTTTAAAATATCAAGTCTGCGAAATCGGATTTTGCATTTACCCGGAATTTGGGTTTTTCCATTGTTGGCATTTCCTCAAAAATGCCATATTTGACTGTCCATTATTAAGCACTAAATAGCATTGGAGGAAAAATTATTTCTATGCACATTGCAATGACTTAAATAATGATCCGATTACAACCAAAGTTTAAATCCAATATGGCTGCTAATTCCTAATATTCACAATATGAATACTGTTTTCGTGCTGTTTTTACACTCTTTTTGTTACATCATTCACTTTGATTTTGTGGATATTAAGAATTATCAGCCATATTGGATTAAAACTTTGGTTGTTATCTCATCGTTATTTAAGTCACTTCAATGTGCGTAGAAAGAATTTTTCCTCCAATGCTATTTAGTGCTTAATAATGGACAGTCAAATATGGCATTTTTGAGGAAATGCCAACAATGGAAAAACCCAAATTCCGGGTAAATGCAAAATCCGATTTCGCAGACCTGATTTTTTAAAATACTAATGGAAGCTTTCATGACCCCGTACAAAAGTCCTTTTGTATTTAAATCGATTTCTTACGGATTTACCGGGCATTGTTTGATGCTGGGCGTGAAAAAATAGGAAATCGAGCTGGTACTCCAATAAGCAACTTATAAACCAAGATTTTTTGACGTAACCTTTGCCCCTACCAAAACTATAGAAGACACTTTTTGTAGGGAATTGAATGGGGAATATTTTTGCAATTGCAACATTTTGTCTATCTCCAACCAATTTGGAGATATTCGATAACCAACACTTTTTGGCCGCCATTTTCCAATATGGCGGCCGAAGCTCCATTCCGATTCTAGGGGAGTTTTAGTATGTTGATTAGTATTATATAAGGAAGGTCTCTGAAAAAATTCAGCGACATCGCAATTATTTCCTCTAAACGATAATATAAGATCTTATTTGACAGGATTAGTATTGCATGATCCTTTAGTTTTTACATTTTGGTGCATACATACATAAGTCAGAAGACTGAATACTAATAACACTTTCCGGGTGGACGCCTTAGCCAACAAGTGGGAGACTCGGGTTCGAACCCCGATCGGGATGGATTTTTTAATTTCTGGATTGTATTAAATATTAACAATTCCACCTACGGGAGTGTTTCCCGACTATCCAAATCGAGAAATATACCCTCGCTCATACCTGCGTAAGGTAATGACATTATAAATAATATGTTTGTTTGGTCAATTCAACAGCAACAGTTTTTCGATGCTTTATTGTTCCATCTATTCAAGTTCTATAATCTAACGACAATACAGAAGTTAAATAGTTACCGTCTCGGTGGTCTAGTTTGCTAAGGCGTCCACCCGGAAAGTGGGAGACTCGGGTTCGAACCCCGATCGGGATGGATTTTTTAATTTCTGGATTGTATTAAATATTAAGTACTTGTGTAGTTTTGTGTGATCTTCTTGGTTCTTGTCATAGTCTAATCTAGGCTATTCTTGTTAAAATACGCTCTTGTGTGATTTAGTCTTTTTTTGTTTAAACTTCTTCTAGTGTGAACTACCCTATTCTTGTCATTGACAAGTACTTGTGTAGTTTTTTGTTGGTTTTTAATCAATCTTTGTTTCCTTGGTATTTGTCCTTTACTTCTTTAGTGATACCTATCTTGTCTTAAAATACGCCGCTTTATGCTTGGTGATTTAGTCTATTTTGTTTAATCTTCTTAGTGTGAACTACCCTATTCTTGTCATTGACAAGTACTTGTGTAGTTTAGTGTGATCTTCTTGGTTCTTGTCATGTTGGTTCTTGTCTAATCTTGTCACTTGTGCTATCTAGTGTATTTTTGTCCATTCTTGTTAAATAATTCTTGTTGGTTTCTAGTCAAAAAGTGTTCTTGTCTGTTCTTGTCAACTTACTTATAAGAATAGACTAAAACAGACAAGATTTTTCATCAGGGCAGGAATAATTTGTACACACATAACAAAAACTTGTAGAAATACAGCCAAACCTTACACAATCAAAAGAAATGAGATATTAAAAAAAGGGCCAAGCTCATCTACCCTTCCACATAAACGTACAGTGTCCCATAACAGCATCCTCGAAAAGCTTTTCAAAATAGAATTTGCGATTATTAATTTAACGTAATAGTTTATCAAAGTTCTTTTTTTGTAATTAATTTAAACGTAAACATGCAAATTCTATTTTGCCAAGCTTTTCGAGGATGCTGTTATGGGACACTGTACGTTTATGTGGAAGGGTAGATGAGCTTGGCCCTTTTTTCAGATCTCATTCCTTTTGAGTGTGTAAGGTTTGGCTGTATTTCTACAAGTTTTTGTTATGTGTGTGATCTCATTACTTTTTTCAAGTTCCATTACAAAATTATTTGCTAAAATATAATATTTTTATCAAAGTTGATTTAAATTCTATGGTATTAGCAGTAACAATATAGGATGTAAAATATCTAGACCCGGATTCATGTACATCCTGGGTATAGGTGGTATAACCATGGTATAACGACGGTATAAGGACTGGACCCCAATTCTTGAGTTCGTGGGAGATGAGTTGAAAACGCAATTTGAAAACGAAGTCGTTTTCGTTTTCGAAGGAATTGGTATTCTTGAACGGTATCGTGGAAAACGTCATGGGTTGTGAGTTGAAAGCATTGATATTAAACCCCTGGTTGAAAGAGTATCACGAAATCCAAACACTTTAAAAAGATTTGCGTATAGCAAAGAGCTCGAAAAAGTTCTATATTTATTCTAGATGGCAGTGCCTTCATAAACGCGGGCCAATCGAAAGACAAGTTGTATGAAATGATTTGATTGTTGCAATTATGTAAACAAACAGTTGAGCAAGTTCATATCAAAACAATGTTGTGCTGGCATAGGGTTGGCTAGGCTTGTCAAACATGTAATGTAAGTATGAATTTTACTAGTCCTATAGCCAAATGGAACTTTAGACCTACACTGTTGTATTATAAATAATTTTCTACATCTGGGCCTAGGCCAGGGACGGTTTCTGATTTGTTTTATGAGAGTATAATGACACCTTTTCTCGTTCCACACAAAGAAGAAAATTTTTAAATGTCCGCCATTTGTTTACGTATCGCACTTTCCCGCCTAACTCTGCTTATACCGTCAACAAGTGTCAAGTAACTATGGTTACTTGTTGATTATATGCCAAGTGTTTAAGGCTTATTTTAAAACCTTTATTTGGAAGCCTTCCAACAAACTTTTTCAACTTTTTTTTTCAAAAGAGACTATCATTCTATAACCTTAATGTCCATGTAAAATATGAACATTGTAGCCCCACCCGTCTGGTCAGAATCGCGGGCCGATGTTAGCAGTAGCTAGCAGTAGCTAACATCCTTAAAGTGATTTTGAGCATGTTTGAAGACATTTTTTCACCAAGAAGGAATGGTCGTACCCCAATAAAATTTGGCATGTGTTGTCAGGTACCTAAATCCCCTCGATTGTGATAGTTTTCAAGTTCACATCACGTTACATGACGGCTGGGTAACACCTCGAAATCACCCCAACTCTGCTTGGTGTATAAGGTGCTTGAGTGTGTAGCGCACCGCGGCTTGGCTGCGGCGCCCTAACGGGCACCTAGATTTGTATTGCCTATTGAGTATATTCCACTTTAATGAAGAATAATATTCTGTGTTGTATTAGGCCCTACATCGTTTTATATCTGATCGTTAATGTGCATGCCAACTCCCTCCCCACTGCATTATATCTTCTGTAATTACCGTCGGTGTCTTAAACTCTGGTGGGCAGAAGTAAATCAAGCGGCAGACAGAACACAAACCTCTCTCTTGCGATCTTTGATGGTTATCTTCTAGATTGGGTACAATCTAATGTCACCCAAAGGTTAACATACTATTTTGTTCTGCAAGAGTTGTTTTAGTCGAGACAGTTTGTTGGTCTCGTTGTTAGCGTCTCTGCTTGCAATGCAGAAGGTCCAGGATTCGATTCCTGCTCAATTGAGCAGGAAGTTTTTTAACTTCTGATTTGAACTCAAATCATCAGTTCTTGGTATAGGAATGTGTAAACGGCGACTTTGGAGCCGTCCTAGCAACGAGGCACATAACAAATTCTAAGGTTGTACCGAATGAGCCTTGTTGATTGTGGCTCTGTCTGCGGGTGGAATCGTGTCCAGCTTGATTGCACGGTGTTTCCTACTTAAATATGCCGGTCTCTAGTTGGTCATTGTTTGCTCGTTGATGGTGTCGGCGCCTACAGGGTTGGCTTGGTCGTTTTAAATTTAATGTCCACCACTGAAAATCAGTTCTGTGACGTTAAGTGGGTATAGACTAAATACCTGGTACGAATTTATTTATTTGTTTATTTACCCTTGATTTTCTTTTGCCCCCAGGTGTACCAAATAGACAATAAATACAAATGTAATTAATAAAATTTAAATATATACATAATGTTTCATTGGTGTTAACTCACTTTATCCCTTGTAGGTCTGTGTATTAATAAATGTGAATTTTATAATCTGTACTAGATTGAATATCTGCAACACTGCATCCTATATTCCTAATATAATCTAGGCATTGTGTTGTGGTTAATTGTTTTGAATTTGAATTTTATTTGGTATGTGTCCACAAAGTTAGCTAGGATTACAGTATACTGCACTATGGCATACCAAGAGATTTTGAAATAGTTAATTTAATAATGTACGAGGCATGCATCAACCAAATATTGTATTTGTATGAAACAGTTGTGAACAATTAAAATAAATGCAGGGTCATGTCTTAACAACCTTTTGCTATCCAGGGCCCCGATTCATGTACATTTATCCCGGGTATAGGTGGTATAAGGACGGTATAATGCAGGACATGGCAGGATAAGGCCTGGTTAAGTCTGAGCAACTCTCATCCAATCAAAAATTTCCAATGCAACAACAGACACAACAAATGTTATTTTCCACTGCATTCCACAGCCATGTAAATCAGCAAATTAGCAAATGAACACTGAAAATTTGCACCATCTTTTGTTTTACATTTTTATTTAGTGACAGAAGATTGCGTGAGATCGTTAAAAGAAAAGAAAAGGCGTATTATTGCCGTAAATTTTGAATAGCCTAGGACTATCATACTATTTTTTATCTGCATTAGGCTTTTAGTAATCAAAACTAGTTATTTGTGCGGGTTGTGTGTCTAAACAAGGTCGTGCAGGCCTAGGGTTGTCTAGAAGAGGCCTAGGGCTTGTCAAACGTGTAACGTTAGTATTAATTTTATATATTCCTATAGCCTAATGGAACTTTAGGCCTACACTGTTGTATTATGAATAATTTTCTACATCTGGGCCTAGGCCCGGGATGGTTTCTGATTTCTTTTATGAGAGTAATGACAACTTTTCTCGTTTTACACATAGACGCAAAATTTTAAAATGTCCGCCATCTGTTTACATATTTTCTTATCCCCGTGCGAGACGGGATAAGTCTTCATGAATTGGATTCGGAGTTATACCGCACTTATACCACCTAAATCTGCTTATACTGGGATAAAAATGTACATGAATCGGGGCCCAGTTGTTTAACAAACTTTATTTAAGAGAAAGAGTGTTTAGTACCTGTAATATGATCAGCAAAATGTTTTTAACAATTTCATCTGTTTCTTTATGTAGTTACTAGTTAGTGTTAAAGAGATCTCGAGACATCTTCAAGAAACTATGAAGAGAAATTATGCTTGGTTCAAACTCGGAGAACAAGATATTAATTATAGTCAAAACTAATTGTATGATTTTTCACAAGTTAATTTATGATATAAGCATGAAGTAGGTATATTAATTTGGTGTTATATTGACAACACCTGGCTAATTTCAGACTGAAGTGTAGAGTGATGCAACAATTGAGTTTGTAATTTTAATTGTTCCTCCTGAATTCGGCGGTATTACGTCAGCACTAGAGGAACCTGTAAAGGGAACGTTAAATTTGTTCCAAGTTTCCACAAAATATTAACTTTTTAAGTTCCTATAAGTCCCGGATATTGGAAGAGGAATGCGTTCCCACGAAAGGATCTTGTTCTCGGGAACGCGTTCCTCCCCAAGACTATGTTGGATTTCAGAAGATAATTTGCTTTATTCAATTACTGTACTTTAGGCCAAGATTTGCAATTATTAGACGAGTGAGCGAAACGAAGTCTATTTAACGCTACTCGATCGGGCCTTGGTCGTGATTAATCTGTTTGTCTGTCCGGTCCCATATGGCCGAACGGCCAAATAGAGTGACCTAAAATTTTAAACAGACATCCGTGACCAGGTAACTAAGAACTGCTAACGAAATGAGCACAATCCATTTCGATTTAAACCTATAAAAAATAATAATTGAAAAATAGGCCTAACATGTGTAGGAATTCTTTTAACGACAATGGTGTCACTTTTGAAAAAATCACTGCCTCTTAGAATCTTAGATGTTGCTCGGTTGCGGAAAAAATATTTGTTATGCAGTGACCAAAGAGTATCGAAATTTGCACGCTCAAGGTATCCCCAAATTCCGCTGGGAGATTGAGTAAACCTGCAATCTTTACTCGTATTTCGTATTGGCTATGTTTTCCATAGTATTGTCACAGTTGGTGTAGACTTAACTGCCTTATATGCATTTCAAAACATGTTGAATATTTTTTTAAAATACAATCCATAAACTACAAAATCTTATCCGACCAGGGGATTGAACCCAGGTCTCCCACATTCCGGGTATAAAGGCGCCTTAGCCAATTAGACTAGGGAAACGCCAAAGTCGTTGATAGACGAGTGAGTGAGCCATGTGTTGAATACCTGGTATCATTCCCCATACTGGCTAGATCCAACCTTAGGTATAAGGGAGGAAAGGAGATGTTCCCGGGGTACTCAACACATGGGTCACTCACTCGTCCATCAACGACTTTGGCGTTTCCCTAGTTATTAAGAAAAGATTAAGTACAGGGTACTTACTGGTGGATACTTAACTAAAATGTACAAACTTTGAAAGTGTGTGGTTTGTTTGAAGCTTTCTCGGTTTATACAACATATTCATGACACTTATTGCGGGATACTCTTTTTTAAATTTCTGACTATTTTATATTTCTTTGATTTTGCCTACACTTACTCAGTATACCCGAAAAAGTAGTCTTGAAAGGTTGATCTTTTTTCAGATCGTTGATCGTGATAGAAATTATTTATTAATGCAAACACTGCAGCTGCAGGTTCCTAGATTGACTTCTAAATCATTGGATGAGCGTAGCGAGCGTAGCGAGCGAAGCGAAGACTTCAATTTCACTGACCCCCCAAAAAATTTAGCTCGGGTGTTTTTTTGTTTGTTTTTTTTGTTTTGTTTTGTTTTTTTGTCTGTTTGTTCGCACGATTCCGGGCAAACGGCATAAGCGATCTTGCTGAAAATTGAAGGGGACCTTCGAAATCTCTGAACTTAGACGTGCCACGTTTTTGCGTACAATCGAAGAAATATTCCTCATGAATATCGTACTTTTACAATTTGTTTTCGATTTTTAGTGCGATATTTACGTGACATTTGGTTCGATTCTGACCAAACGGGTAGGACTACAACGTTCATATTTCACATGGACATTAAGATTATGGTGATGTAGTACCTTTTGAAAGAAAAAGTTGAAAAAGTTAGCCAGAAACTATAGAAATAAAGGTTTTAATATGTGTTTTTCGATTTTTAATGCGATATTTTCGTGATATTTGGGCCGATTCTGACCAAACGGATGGGGCAACAACGTTCATATTTCACATGGACATTAAAGTTATGGTGATGCATTGCATTTTGAAAGAAAAAGTTAAAAAATAGCCAGAATCCATAGAAATTAATGTTTTAATATGAGTTTTTTGAGGTTTATAATAACAATTAACAAGTAACAATAGAAAATTGACAACAATCACCTACAATACATTCACAAAGCACTTGCAAAGGAAAAGTGGTCCCACGCTAACTAAACTTAAGCTCATCCATCAACGCGGCGGGACTTTAGCGTTTTCCTAGTGTAGGATATATCCTTTTTGTATAGCGAGGTGTATCTTTTTGGAATTCATTTCATATGATAATTGGATGAGCGTAGCGAGCGAAGAGAAAACTTCAATTTCACTGACCCCTCAACAAATTAAGCTCCAATGTTGTTGTTTTTTTTGTTTGTTTGTTTGTTTGTTTGTTTGTTTGTTTGTTTTTCTGTCTGTTTGTTTGCACGATTCCGGGCAAACGGCATATGCGATCTTGATGAAATTTTGAGGGGACCTTCGATATCTCTGAACTTAGACGTGCCACGTTTTTGGGTAAAATCGAAGAAATATTTCTCATGAATATCGTACTTTTACGATTTTTTCCGATTTTTAGTGTGATATTTTCGTGACATTTAGGCCGATTCTGACCAAACGGGTGAGGCTAGAACGTTATATTTCACATGGACATTAAGGTTATAGTGGTGTATTGCTTTTTGAAAGAAAAAATTGAAAACATTATCCAGAAACCATGTAAATAAAGGTTTTAAATTAAGATTTTTTGAGGTATTTAATTCACAAGTAACAATAGAAACTTGACAACATTCACCTACAATGCGTTCAAAAAGCACTTGATAAGAAAAGAGATCCCACGCAAACTAAAAACTTACAAAAACGCTCATTCATCAACGCGACGGGACTTTAGCGTTTTCCTAGTATTAATAAGTCAATTTTCTGAATTGAAAATTTAAGCAATGATCACCAATCAAAAGAGCTGAACGGTAGTATTACACTCTTCTATCATTTATTCCCCTCCAGGTTCCTTTGTTAATCCTTTATAAAAATTATAACTGAAAAGGATAGATAATAATATATTAAATAAATAAATAAAATGAGCAAAATAGTTCTCTATGTTTGCCAATGGTAATGGTTAAATCTTCACAGTAGGCCTATGCTTCTTTGTATTGAGAATAAATAATTATTGTATCTTCTCAGGGGGGGGGGGGGTAGTACAATTAGCTGGAACAATATCATTTTCGCCACGAAAGGAAACTGAATAGGTATTCTTCTTATTCTGTATTTTCTGTTTTTTGGATGAGCGTAGTAAGCGAAGCGAAGACTTCAATTTCACTGACCCCCCAAAAAATTTAGCTCGGGTGTTTTTTTTTGTTTTTTTTTGTTTGTTTTTTTGTCTGTTTGTTCGCACGATTCCGGGCAAACGGCATAAGCGATCTTGATGAAAATTGAAGGGGACCTTCGAAATCTCTGAACTTAGACGTGCCACGTTTTTGGGTACAATCGAAGAAATATTTCTCATGAATATCGTACTTTAACGATTTTTTTCGATTTTTAGTGCGATATTTTCGTGACATTTGGGCCGATTCTGACCAAACGGGTGGGGCTACAACGTTCATATTTTACATGGACATTAAGGTTATGGTATAATGTATTGCTTTTTGAAAGAAAAAGTTGAAAAAGTTAGCCAGAATCCATAGAATAAAGGTTTTAATATGATTTTTTTAAGGTTTATAATAATAAGTAACAAGTAACAATAGAAACTTGACAACAATCACCTACAATGCATTAACAAAGCACTTGCAAAGGAAAAGTGGTCCTACGCAAATTAAAAACTTACAAAAAAGCTCATCCATCAACACGGCGGGACTTAGCGTTTTCCTAGTTATAGAATTGAATGCATCTTGAGAGGGTTAGTACGTGCATGTACCAGACACGTGTCAAACTGTTGAATGCTTTTATAGCAAAACAATTTTTTACTTGTCCCACATATTGTTACATATTATATTTTGTTGTTTGTCTGATTGTTTATTTATTTGACCTCACACTTTACCTCACTTATCTTTCTTATAATAATGGGTGTTGGTGCGTTATTGTACATGGTGTGTTATGTAGTTTTCATGTGTAAAATCATTAAACATTACATAGGCAGTAAAGAGTGATTCAGAAGAGTGCTCTAATGGCGTCTTACTGTCTTTCAAACTAATTATATAGGAGTTTGTGTGTGAGACGGGGCTTACCCTCAGAAAATGTTTCGAAATTAAATATAGTAGAACAACTAAACTTTTATAAGTTAATCTGTGGTAGCTAGCCCTACAAAAAAGGTATTTTTAATGATACTGTAAAAAAACTGCACGCACTTCATCTTCTTTATCTTTCTTTATCTACTTTAGTATCTTCGTTAAAAACATGAAAAGCGTCGCCAATCACAACTTTTCGGTCCACCCGTCTGAGCGTGTCGGGTCTCGCTATGGAAACCGAAAATGTCTCATTGACTTGCCGTTTTTTTGTTGATATTGACCTTAATTAAAAAATAATACCGAATGTTTTTGGTAATCGGGGGGAGATCAGGGGTGAGTGGATAGCCCCCAGAAAAGTGTAAAATTCCTGACCTGGCACCTTCACTATACAATGGGTGCCACCACTAACAGATAAACGCACGGAGAATTATGTTATTTTCGGAAATAATTTTTCTTCCACTCCACGTCGTTCTTGTTGATGTTAGTACAGGAACCCACAAGTTGATTAACTAGCATCGCTCCCTCTTTTCGGTACAGTAGTCCCGTACGTAGGTACCAATGATTGTTTTCCAATTTCAAGAGTATCACGGATCTATAATGTTTATACTAGGAAAACGCTAAAGTCCCGCCGCGTTGATGGATGAGCGTTTTTGTAATTTTTTTGTTTGCGTTTTTTGCGTTTGTTTGCACTTTTCCTTTGCAAGTGCTTTTTGAATGCATTGTAGGTGATTGTTGTCAAGTTTCTATTGTTACGTGTTAATTGGTATTATAAACCTCAATAAACTCATATTAAAACCTTTATTTCTGTGGATTCTGGCTAACTTTTTCAACTTTTTCTTTCAAAAGGTACTACATCACCATAACCTTAATGTCCATGTGAAATCTGAACGTTGTAGCCCCATTCGTTTGGTCAGAATCTGCCCGAATGGGACGAAAATATCGCTCTAAAAATTGAAAAACTTATATTAAAACCTTTATTTCTATGAATTCTGGCTAACTTTTTCAACTTTTTCTTTCAAAAGGTACTACATCACCATAACCTTAATGTCCATGTGAAATATGAACGTTGTAGCCCAACCCGTTTGGTCAGAATCGGACCAAATGTCACGAAAATATCGCACTAAAAATCGAAAAAAATCGTAAAAGTACGATATTCATGAGAAATATTTTTTCGATTGTACCCAAAACAAATACACCTCTAAGTTCAGAGAAAACGAAGGTCCCCTCAAATTTTCATCAAGATCGCATATGCCGTTTGCCCGGAATCGAGCGAACAGACAGAAAAAAAAAAAAAAAAAAAAAAAACACCCGAGCTAAAATTTTTTGGGGGGTCAGTGAAATTGAAGTCTTCGCTTCACTCGCTACGCTCGCTACGCTCATCCAGCTACTCGATGACTAACTATAATAATTAATGATGTTGTGGTTCAAATTCTTTGTATAGTGCCTAATGACCGCTGATTTAACATTAAAATAAATACATTTTGTATTTAAAAAAACAACTTGGTTCCAAAAACTGATTCCCCGCGGGGAACTTTACTGGGTCCTATAACCAACCCCATCAATGCCAATGCCAACGACAAGTGAACAATGGCCAACCGGCGATCTGTATTTTAAATAGAGGAGCGCTGATTGGCCACGATTCACACGAGAAAATCTAACACTTATCACTATGTATTATTTGTGCTTTGTTGCCAAGACGGTACAAGTTCCCACTTCCTCATAGGTGACGAACACGTATCACCGTATAATCATCTGAGTTTCGGGCAATCTTGCTTGTGGTAGGAACAGGTGTTGGTAAATAAGCTGTTCATTTCTTGCACCTCTTAAAAAATTACAAATCCAACAACAACACAGTTTTATTTTAATGTTCAAAAGCATTAATATTTCCTAATTGATGCTGCACACCATTGCAGGGTGAAGTTAAACAATGGCTAAATATTGTGTGAATATTAAAACAAAATATTATCAAAACACTTGAGTCAAAACCTAGAATGCGTGTCATGACAATGTTACGTTTTGCTTAAGCTCCTCATTTTAAAAGCAAATATCTTTTGGACGAAACTCACACTTGCACAAACTTCAACTAACAATATTCACATAATTAACCAATTAATTGGCTACATCCTACTAGCAATAATTGTACGAATCAGTGTATCTTTAATTCATATTTAAATAATTATGGTGAGAATGCAAAGGTACTACTATCAATTAAAAAAAAAAATATGATTTGTTTGTAATTAGATGATCTCATCACACAAACGTGTCCCTACTGGCCGTCCTCTTGAACTGTCTGTCCACTGAGAGGACGAACAAGTCGTTGAGTGTTTCCACGTGGAGGCTAGAACTGACGCTCAGTGGTCTGGTCAGCCGTCTCGGGTCAACCACTGAAACATGGATATTATTAGCTTGGTGTAATGTTTGGGCATACACATCCTAGTGTCTGACCTCGAATATTTCAAAAGATATTTGGTGGTTTTGCTGTGGTAGTATAATTTGACCTGAAGTTCGACTTAGCCAAGGGTACTTAAATTTACTTTCGTGCATGACAAATGCGAAGAGCTCATTAAAATCGTTTCGTTATACTTGGTTACGGACAGTTTTAAGTGGCCCTTGTACACTTACCACTGATCCGTCGCAAGTGCGCTACCTCGAGTTCTTTGGACGGCGTCTCGGGCATGGTCTGTCCTCCAGCGTACAGACCGCGGAACCCGAGATACGGCGAGACCACCCTGGCGGTCAGTGTCTCCAACTGTAGCCGCTCGCCACTCGGCGGGTAGCAATCCGCAACATTCTGTAACCCAAGAGAATAATTTTTGAAACTCTCATGTATGAATGTCAGTTGTAGGAATTGAGATACACATGGGCAGCTACGTTTTACCAGGTGTGACCCTCTTCTGGTGACTAGCTTTAGGTGTTCGATTTGTTAGAAAGGAATGTCCAACGGCTTTTAGTTGGAATCAGAGCAAGTATTGCGTATAGCCAAATCCATTCAGTTTGGACAGCCGGTGGTTGGTTTTGATCTGGCTCCCTTCCGAAAAGTTTAAAGGCCCATTCCTGTCTTGAAATCGTAACAGCTATTTCATTCCATGTACTGTTCTACGTACGTAGAAAAAGGAATTTTCAAAATCGGTTGAACGACGTCGGATTTATTTACATTTGAACTAGCTTGCGCTAAAACTACGTGTGACGTCACTTGGGGGAGAGAAACGAGCTCGGCCGGTCGCCCGCTACTTGCTACCTTCAGTCACAGCGATGTCTGCGCGATGGAGGCCGTATCGTGTTGAGGCGATCACACCTTGGATCACACGAACATAGGAAAAATTATACGTATGGTATATTTCTTTCAATCAATGTATTTTGCAACGTTACTGTTTTTTGCAGTGAAGGAAATCGTGTCTTATTGATAATGATATAAAACGAAATGCCACGATCATTATAATGCTCATTACTATACATCCGAATAGACACAACACTTGTTCACGATTGTCACAAGATTAAAAAACCAACACATATAGGCCTACAACATAAATATGAAACACTAAAGCACAAGGTACATGCAGTTTGCAGTTTTCTTATAAGTTTTCATTATCCTAGTGATCGCCTAGCACTGGTGGGCTCCGCCAACCCTCTACCTGGCTATCGGTATGCGGGCGGGCTCACGCCAAGTGACGTGTGGCTAGGAAGGGTGCAGCCAACAAGGCGCGTTAATAGCTTCAAAACTTGTGGGGCGATTTCGTTGCATTTTTTTCTGATCTCTATGATATCATACAATCTTTTTAAAATTCAAATGATGTTTGAAGAGTGGACTGGGCCTTTAAGAGGTGACACGACCTGTAGGTCTAAGCGTGCGATTCGGCTTCTTGCACGCCCCGGTCACCAATTGTTAAACACAGATAACAGAGTACACTACGTGGGTAGTGTACTCTATTATCTGTGGTTAAACGTTTGCGCCGTCAGCTCCACCACCTACTGCGCATGTCTGGACTGTCGATCATTTACACTAGGTCCCGCCGCGTTGATGGATGAGCTTTTTTGTAAGTTTTTAGTTTGCGTAGGACCACTTTTTCTTTGCAAGTGCTTTTTTAATGCATTGTAGGTGATTGTTGTCAAGTTTCTATTGTTACTTGTTAAATTGTTATTATAAACCTAAAAAACTCATATTAAAACCTTTATTCTATGGATTCTGGCTAACTTTTTCAACTTTTTCTTTCAGAAAGCAATACATCACCATTACCTTAATGTCCATGTGAAATATGAACGTTGTAGCCCCACTCGTTTGTTCAGAATCGGCCCAAATGTCACGAAAATATCGCACTAAAAATCGAAAAAAATCGTAAAAGTACGATATTCATGAGAAATATTTCTTCGATTGTACCCAAAAACGTAGCAAGTCAAAGTTCAGAGATTTCGAAGGTCCCCTCAAATTTTCATCAAGATCGCATATGCCGTTTGCCCGGTAGAGAGCGAACAAACAGACAAAAAAACAAACAAAAAAACAAAAACAAACAAACAAAAAAACACCCGAGCTAAATTTTTTGTGGGGTCGGTGAAATTGAAGTCTTCGCTTCGCTTATCCAATGTTACCAATGACGTGCTTTCTTTGTCGGCAATGTCGTTTTATATTCACCTTCTCGAAAATGTGTTTGTAGATGTTTCATGTATAGGAAGCCTGTTCAAGGAAAAGTTGACCTGACTTTCCAATACTCCAAAGATTTTAGATAAATAAGAACTCCCGTACCTACATAGATCTAGACAGCCGAATGCATGCATCTCCAGCCAGGAGCATGCCGATAAGAACCTATGTTGGAAGTGAGCAGCATTGTAGCAAAGCACAGGACGGCAGTCAAAGTCATATTGTAAAGGACGATGCACTCGAGGTGCACTCTAAACTTCGAGCATGTAACGAGCATTGTCTAGCCAATAGTGTCGGATAAGTGTTGGTTGATTGGTTGGTTTAGGTGTTGAGTTGGTATGTATTGTATTATCTAACCAAGATACATATCTCCAGTGAGGGCTGCGCCGGTCGATTCATGAATACTACTAGGAAAACACTAAAGTCCCGTCGCGTTGATGGATGAGCTTTTTTGTAAGTTTTTAGTTTGCGTGGGATCTATTTACTTATCAAGTGCCTTTTGAACGCATTGTTGGTGATTGTTGTTAAGTTTCTATTGTTACTTGTAAATTGTCAGTATAAACCTAAAAAAAACTCATTAAAACCTTTATTCTTTGGATTATGGCTAACTTTTTCAACTTTTTCTTTCAAAAAGCAAAACATCACCATTACCTTAATGTCCATGTGAAATATGAACGTTGTAGCCCTACCCGTTTGGTCAGTAAAGACCTAAATGTCACGAAAATATCGCACTAAAAATCGAAAAAAATCGTAAAAGTACGATATTCATGAGAAATATTTCTTCGATTGTACCCAAAAATGTAGCAAGTCTAAGTTCCGAGATTTCGGAGGTCCCCTCCAATTTTCATCCATGTCGCATATGCCGTTTGCCCGGTAGAGAGCGAACAAACACAGAAAAAAAAACACTTGAGCTAAATTTGTTTGGGGGGTCGGTGAAATTGAAGTCTTCGCTTCGCTCATCCAATAATCGCTTGCCTGCATGAAAACAATGCTTTAACACTGTATTGTATACAACTAGGAAAACGCTAAAGTCCCGCTGCGTTGATGGATGAGCATTTTAAAGTTTTTAGTTTGCGTGGGATATCTTTACTATTGCAAGTGCTTTGTTTTGCTGCCTACGCATTGTAGGTGATTGTTGTCAAGTTTCTATTGTTACCTGTCAATTGGTATTATTTACCGTTAAAACTTATATTAAAAGCTTTATTTCTATGGATTCTGGCTAACTTTTTCAATTTTTTCTTTCAAAAAGTACTACATCGCCATTACCTTAATGCCCATGTATAATATGAACATTGTAGCCCCACCCGTTTGGTCAGAATTGGCCTAAATGGCACGAAAATATCGAACAAAAAAACAAAAAACTTATATTAAAAGCTTTATTTCCATAGATTCTAGCTAACTTTTTTAACTTTTTCTTTCAGAAAGCAATACATCACCATAACCTTAATGTCCATGTGAAATATGAACGTTGTAGCCTCACCCATTTGGTCAGAATCGGCCAAAATGTCACGAAAATATCGCACTAAAAATCGAAAAAAAAAACGTAAAAGTACGATATTCATTAGAAATATTTCTTCGATTGTACCCAAAAACGTGGCAAGTCTTAGTTCAGAGAAAACGAAGGTCCCCTCCAATTTTCATCAAGATCGCTTATGCCGTTTGCCCGGAATCGTGCGAACAAACAGACAGAAAAACAAACAAAAAAACAAACATAACAAACAAACAAAAAAAACACCCGAGCTAAATTTTTTGGGGGTCAATGAAATTGAAGTCTTCACTTCGCTCGCTACGCTCATCCAATTAAGAAATCAAACAAATACCTGTAGCACCAAGAGCATCTGCCTCAAGGCGGGCGGTACGCTGCCCTCGGTAAACATCTCGCTAACAATCTCACCCAGCTGAGGCTCAAGCTTGAGAACCACGGAGTCACGGAAGGCGAGGAGGGTGGCCTGGCGTATTGACATACGGGGGTTCTGCAAGTATAGACAGTTACATGGCATTATGAATTCACGTTCTCTACCTATACCCTATAACTAGGACTAGGAAAACGCTTAAGTCCCGCCGCGTTGATGGATGAGCTTTTTAGAGTTTTTAGTTTGCGTGAGATATCTTTACTTTTGCAAGTGCTTTGTTTTGTAGTATTGTTGTCAAATTTCTTTTGTTACCTGTCAATTGGTATTATTTACCGTAAAAAACTTATATTAAAAGCTTTATTTCTATGTATTCTGGCTAACTTTTTCAACTTTTTCTTTTAAAAGGTACTACATCACCATAACCTTAATGTCCATGTATAATATGAACGTTGAAGGCCCACCCGTTTGGTCAGAATTGGCCCAAATGGCACGAAAATATCGCACTAAAAGTCAAAAAACTTATATAAAAAGCTTTATTTCTATAGATTCTGACTAACTTTTCCAACTTTTTCTTTCAGAAAGCAATACATCACCATTACTTTAATGTCCATGTGAAATATGAACGTTGTAGCCCTACCCGTTTGGTCAGAATCGGCCCAAATGTCTCGAAAATATCGCACTAAAAATCGAAAAAAATCGTAAAAGTGCGATATTCATGAGAAATATTTCTTCGATTGTACCCAAAAACGTGGCACGTCTAAGTTCAGAGATTTCGAGGTCCCCTTCAATTTTTATCAAGATCGCATATGCCGTTTGCCCGGAATCGTGCGAACAAACAGACAAAAAAAAAAAAAAAAAATAACCGAGCTAAATTTTTTTGGGGGGTCAGTAGAAATTGAAGTCTTCGCTTCGCTCATCCAATTATTTACCGTAAAAACTTATATTAAAAGCTTTATTTCTATGGATTCTGGCTAACTTTTTCGACATTTTCTTTCAAAAGGTACTACATCACCATAACCTTAATGCTTATGTATAATATGTTTGGTCAGAATTGCCTCAAATGGCACGAAAATATCGCACAAAAAATCAAAAAACTTATATTAAAAGCTCTATATCTATAGATTCTGGATAACTTTTTCAATTTTTTCTTTCGGAAAGCAATACATCACCCTTACCTTAATGTCCATCTGAAATATGAACGTTGTAGCCCAACCTGTTTGGTCAGAATCGGCCCAAATGTCACGAAAATATAGCACTAAAAATCGAAAAAAATCGTAAAAGTACGATATTCATGAGAAATATTTCTTCGATTGTACCCAAAAATGTAGCAAGTCTAAGTTTAGAGATTTCGAAGGTCCCCTCCAATTTTCATCAAGATCGGATCTTCCGTTTGCCCGGTAGAGAGCGAACAAACAGACAGACAGAAAGAAAAATAAAAAAAAAACGAGCTAAATTTTTTTGGGGGGTCGGTGAAATTGAAGTCTTCGCTTCGCTCATCCAAAATCTCTCAAGTCCCGCCGCGTTGATGGATGAGCTTTTTTGTAAGTTTTTAGTTTGCGTATGACAAATTTTCCTTTGCAAGTGCTTTTTGAATGCATTGTAGGTGATTGTTGTCAAGTTTCTATTGTTACTTGTTAATTGCTATTATAAACCTAAAAAAACTCATATTAAAACCTTTATTTCTATGGATTCTGGCTAACTTTTTCAAGTTGTTCTTTCAAAAGGTACTACATCACCATGACCTTAATATCCATGTGAAATATGAACGTTGTAGCCCAACCCGTTCGGTCAGAATCGGCCCAAATGTCACGAAAATATCGCCTAAAAATCGAAAAAAATCGTAAAAGTACGATATTTATGAGAAATATTTCTTCGATTGTACCTAAAAACGTGGCAAGTCTAAGTTCAGAGAAAACAAAGGTCCCCTCCAATTTTCATCAAGATCGCATATGCTATGCTGTTTGCCCGGAATCGTACGAACAAACAGACAGAAAAAAAATTGGGGGGTCAGTGAAATTGAAGTCTTCGCTTCGCTCATCCAAAAACTGAGGAAAACCTCGGAGAAATCCTTCGGTCAGGATTGCCGGTTACGACGAATGCAAAGCCAAGACCTCCCGAATAAAAATCTCGCGCTTTCCGCTTGAGCAACCACTGTCGGACGTCGGTTCGGTTATATGAGATCTTTTCTTTGGTGTGCATATTAGTGCATTACTTTTGAGTTGCTAGGTTTATATACGTAATTGTCAGTTGCTTTTTTTAATACGCTTCAGACGAAACTTTTGGGACTAGTGCGTACGGTACCACTTTTAATTTACTAATTACTTTTATACTAAAAGGGCAATTTAACTTATAATAATCTTTGCCTTGTACTGGTACCGCATTTATTATTACGCTTGGATGAAATTATAAACTTTGAAACATCTTATTTAAAGTTTCGTTGAGTTGAAACGAAAAACTTTTCTCAAGCGTCTTGAATTACTCGCGTGGTCTATCTGGAGTAGGCCTGCTGCACTCGTGGATACGAAGCACTCGGCCGAGAGAGCGAGTTCCAATGCTCTTTGTTCCCGTCGAGAACAATAGGATCGTAATCCTTGCACATTCGTTTAAACTTAACAGGCCAGGAAGTACGGACAATCCTATTAGTACTATCATTGATGTACCAAACGTTAACAAAAACTTCCATGCTGAGATAATCGCGTTGACAGGAAGAATTTAAATTCTTAATATATAACTTGTTTGGTTCATTTGGTCAATTTCAATCATTGGTAAAATTACTAATTTAGAAACACACGAAATGGCGCCTACCTTGACGTTAAAGAAGATGGCCTCCAGCGCGGGCAGCACGTGCGAGTAGAAGTGTTGCCAGGCTGCCGTTAGGTTCGCTATGAGGTCCGAGCAGCCATGTTGGATGTTAGCAAGTAGCAGCTCGGCCGCTCCGGGCAGTATAGAGTGCTGGTAGAACTCGAATATGAAGGCACCTGCTTTGGAGAGGAGGAGGAGGTGTACGTCCTCGTGTAGGGCCGAGAGCTGGCCCGGCTGGAAGGAGGGAGTGTGGCTTACCCGGGAGTCTGGCTGTAACATGTGGATGGGGGTGTTTACAAATCATTGTACATACTCGGAGAACACATTTTGTTTTTCGCAAAAATTTAAATTATCTCCGAAAAAATGAGACTTCAAATGTTTATAGGTATTTAAGTTATGTATATTTATTCTTTGTGCGAGAATATATTTTTTGTTCTCTTCTGTTAGTACTATTCCAAGAATATTTTTTAATAAATGTAGGAAATCTTAACTATTTTGTTACTCGTTACCTTTAATCTGTTGGTTCATTGGGATTGCATCTGCATAAGAAATGCATTGAGAACACATTGAATTCAACCTTATTTACAAATTGTGTAGGGCCAACGTGATACGTTGTCTAGCTCAAGGTTTTGTCCTCTTTCCATTCCGTGGTCTAGGGCTGTAGGTCACTAGACCAACGGGATGTGAGTGGTGGATATAACGCCACATTGCCTCAAGCTGACCTATATCAGCGATCTCTCAAAACGTCTGTAGCGGAATTTAATGGTTTAGATTTAATTTCCCAGTGTTATTCCAATGAAGCAAATTAATTTGTTAAACTCGCCATAAATATCATGTTACACGAAGTTAATTAGTTTGGGTTTAAGGGCACACAGCACTGAAGTTGGTGCTCGAGTCTATGAGTGCCTCTTAAAGTCTACAATCGCGTTAATAAATTTTGTGACACATTCAAGATGGTATTGAGTTAGTTTTTAGCTATGACAACTTGTAAAGTGTGAGTGTCCAATAAAATATACGTCCCCGTTTTGGCCCGCCGGGGTAGAATTGGCCCAGAGCATGGCTCTGCTTATCGTACAAGGCGAATCAAGAGAAAAGGTCTACTTTGCAAACATCAGCTATAGGCCTCCGAAGTAGACTGTGGCGCAGCCCTAGCGGCAGAAGTGTGTCAACTGGGAAGGTGTCGCGTGCTGCGGGAAATGGCTGGTAAAGATGCGGATTTAAACGCGCGAGGCAACAAATTAATCGCTAGCTTTGTACAAGATGGTACAACTAGCAAGAAGATGTATTTGTTGCGTTGTTAGATGTGGTGACTGATACGTGAGCAGGCAAAAACCCTAGCATTTATCAACTGATCTTCGAATTAACAGATGAAGTAGAAGGGTTTAGAAGACTGGAATAAACTTTAACATATCACTATTCTACTAGGCGTTTGATAAAAGTACAGACATGCCCTGAGCTATAAATTTATAATCAAATTATAATTAGGCTACATTATTTTAGTGAATTACCTTGGATTTAAGCTAGGCCTACACGTAGTTCTAAAATCGCAAGTCATGATTCATGAACAATACATTAAAACCTTCATCGACAATAATTATTATTAGAGATCATGGCATGCAAAGCCTTATTGGCATAACATAATTTGGACTGGACAGTGGACACATATGTCCAGATAGGCCTACATACATTACACATACCTACATATGGGTGGGGCGATTCTTATCCCCCCCCCCCTCATTTTACTGACATAAGCAATAGTTTTAAGTTAAACTTACGTTTTTTATGGGTTAAGAAAATTAGCCTTTTTGAGTGACACCAATAACAGCCGTGCTCATAAGTTCATAACCACCCTCCCCCATAATAACCCCCTTCCACCCTTATGTTACGCCATTAGAAGTAATTTATGTTCATATGAAGTGTGCACAAAAGACATTTTTTCAGCATTAGGCCTAACTTAGGTTAATTAAATTCTATGTTCACCCTTGAATTTGATTAATAAAATCACAAAATTTAGTGCATTATAAAGATAGTAGATACTATTAGCCTATATGCAAAATATTCACTGACAATGCGCTAAATATGTTCACAATTGAAATGTATTACAACAGATTTCGTCAAGTAATTTGAGTACATCTTTGAAAATACATTTGCATTAATGAATGTTTGTGTTTACAAACAAACGATGCATTAATGTCCACTATTGAAACGGTATCAAATTAACTATATGGGTTGACTCCTTCAAGATAGCACCCCTCCCCCCCCCCCGAATTAATTTGAGTATATCTCTTGAAATAAGTTAACTCTTTTGTGCACAAACTTGCACAATGTACTGTATAAGCAATGTATTGTATATTGTACATTATTTCTTACTTGAAATTCGATAGGGGGAGGGGGGCGGCAACTTGTCCTACCCCAATTAAACGTCATCCTTGAGAAAGGAATGTCCAAAGACTAGAGCAATTAATTTAAGTGAACTCATTACCTAGCATTCATCATATTGACAAAACAAAACTTTTCGTCAGGATTGCTGGTGACGGTTTTTGTTCCGACAACCTCCTGTATGAAGTCTCGAGTGTTGTGTATGACCTGCATCCCGTATTTATTATTGAATTAAAATATTAGTTATATAAAAAAGTACTGATTTTTTTTGTTATTTTTTTAATGTTATAATATGGAACCAAATCTTGTGGTGTCATTATTGCGGTTGCCATTACTTTTATTTAATTATGTTGTCATGACATTTTAAGTACGTATCGTAAACAGTAGAAAATAAATAAGAGGCAATGTCGGGCTTACATAAAAATAAGTTATTGGCAGGCGAGGTCCATGATCTATGAAATAGTAATGAACCAAATCTCCTTCAAAAATCAGAATAGCCATCTGCAAATATTATTCATGCATCTAATTGTAGGCCTGCTCGAACATTTCTTTTCACACTGTATCAGTAGTCTTATTTGTTCCTTTATATTTAGAATCGTGTAATTTTGTATGCATGTGTTATAATTGATAAGGATCTATGCATTATTTATTCAATAATTTAAATAATATTATATTGATTTTGGTCCTGGGTTAAAGAGCGTACCGTGCACTTGCCGCATTCTATAGCAACCTTGGCGGGAAAGTACAACAAGTTAACAAATAATAAAGCTACTATTATTTTCGTACAAATCTACATTATTTTCCTTTATTTAAGTGTTAATGTTCGTATAGCAGCTCCCCTTTTCCAACAAACCACTAATAAAGTGCGCAAAGTAATATTTATGTGCATCAATGTAGCACGATCCTATGGTTTACACCAGCCATTTTCAAATCGTGTCACCTTCTAAACTCCTCTCGGGTGCCGCTAGGGATCGACGGTGGCGCGGCGCGCGGCTACTTCGGAGGCCTATAGTAAAAGGGGTATATTACTCCCCGAAACTAGAGGCGATCTCTGGCAATCGTTGTCGGGGACACCTCCCTCTTACCTTGACGACCTCTCCGACGACGATGACTATGTCACAACGAACGATGACAAAGACGATGACGACCGCAACGTGAGAACCCCCCATTCCTCCCCTTACCCGTGGCTGGTTTTGACCAGCATGGGCCCCTCCACCCCAAATCCCTAGGCTAGAGTGGTGCATTAATGACCTAACGGTTGACGCGTCTTTAATCCAAATAAACCAAATCCTACCTTCGATTGGAACAGTTCGTAGACAACGGTCCGAAGACGCGTCCACTCTTCTTTGAACTGACTGTCCCAGTCGTTTGACTTCTTTGACCCGCCGCTCGCCTCCTCTAGTCGGGACAGCGAGGAGAACAGATTGGGTGTACCCCGGTGCAGGCTATCGTCACGCTGTCCGGCGGCGAACGATGACAACCTCTTCAGATGCTTCAGCCTTAACGTCATCGCGACGTTCGAGTTGTGTCGGCTCACACGCGCTCACACGTGTCCAGTTGTATCCCGTCGAACACACAAACATACACGTAGAAACATTTGTGTAGCGCACTGCGCACTTACAGTCAAACTACCGATCATTCGTTACAATTGGAGAAAATCAAATCACTTCATAACTATGGAACTTGTGCATAATACCTTTCTTGGTATGTGACATAATGTATCTTTTAAATATTTGTGTGATAAGTGTTATTGTCTTTAAAACAGTTAAAAATATTATGCAATATTTGTTTACAAAACCTATAATATCACATACTTTTATTAAATTAAGTTATTAAGTCTCCACCTGTGGTATATTTACACAACTAAAAATATAAAATTCGAATCTAAAAAACTCAATAAAATTATGACTATTAAGTCCTAATATATTCATGTCAGCTTACTTAACGGATATGGACTCGAGGCTAATAACAACCGTATTACTTCGTTCATATATTAATTTCCCATTTAATATACTTATTGTTTACCCTCATTGTAAACTTGAACCGATTAAACACACATTAAAACAAAACTTGGAACTCGTCCAACAGTTTAAACGGCACAACATTACATTCGCTTGATTTAGTGTAAATAACGCACACGAGGATTCAACTTGTTGATAATGTTCACAGATTAATTAAGATAATACGACACTTGCGTTAAACACCTCGGTTTCACAGCCAGACTCTATTTGTGTACCTGAACTTGAACCAGTTGGAAGACACTCAAACCAACAGGAAATAAATAGACACACTCGCTCGTTCGGCTGCGAAGTTTAGACCATCTTATTATCTAATACAAGTTGCTACTGATAACGCGTATTTCTTGGTGAAGCGTGTTAATCTACTGTGCAAAGTCCGCATAAATTACCATAGCCTATCTAGTTAAAACAGTGTGGGACTCGACTGGGCCTTGAATGCAAGCGTGCGCGTGTTGAGTGTTGACATTGTCTGTCCTCAGACATTGCTGAACTGTTCGCTCTTCCCGTCTCAAGATTCATTAGTGATTCAGTTCACTTTATTTAAACTACAACCGATGATTACGAACACGTGTTTACACAACAACTAGAGAGGGGGCATTCTTCTTCTTCTTCCCCATTGATTCAATGAATCTAATTGAGTTAACAATCCACAGATCTATTCATAAACGGAATATATTGAATTATGCAATCTGTTACCAAAACAAAAAACATGCCTTCAACACGTGTTCATTGTTTTTCCTACATGTAGGGGTTACTGCGTTGCACATGCGTAGCTTGTTACTCTAATTCAGCAGGAGCAGGAGCAGGTTAACGTTTCACACCCGCCATCGGCGATCCCTTTAAAAATCTTTGGTTGAGATAACAATGTTGTTGCACCGCCCCACGAATACCTGACATTGACTTATTTCTCAATTTAATCAATCGGGAAATACTCACGTGGTGTAGTTGATTATTTGGAGATCAATCCAGCAATTAAAAAGTCCACCTCAACGGGGTATCAAACCCTGGTCTCCCGATTGCCGGTCAGCTGGGGTTCGATACCGTACTGAGATGAATTATTACATTTCTGGATTGATTTCCATATTAAGGTTTTGACTTGTATTGGGATAAATTGATCAGTTTCGGAGGGCGATAGCCCATAACTTATCCTCCAATAAAGGCAATTTTTTAGTTTTGTTCCTTAGAATTTAGTATCTGCATTATATTATAGTGTATTTTGAAGTTTTTCGCTATTCAACGGCATCTTTTATCAGCAGATAAAAAATATTTAATCTTGCAAGTAGGTTATACCAAGATAAAAATGTTGCACTTTGATTGTATCATCCATGTACGCAGCTACGTTGGCCTACTTCAACTAACGTTTATGCAAGCCAACCGAAAAATATTTATTTCGTAGATACAGTTATGTTGATTGATTGATTGATTGATTGGATATTGCTTAACGTCCCATATTAATGCACTTTGGCTATTCGAGTTAATCAGATTTTGTCTTGTAAAATCTTATAGTACATCTAAATCCTTGTTGGAGGTGTCGAGCACGTATAAGCTTAACTTTTATAAAATACTAGTCCCACCCCCTTGACCCCAAGGATCACCCAACAATGTTTGTGCAAGGAAAACGCTCAGTTGGACGCGTTGTTGAGCGAGCACCGGTACGTGCAACATGACCCGAGTACGACATTCCCATAATAGTGCGGCGGTCGAAGGCTAAAAAGACGCATATTTCAGCTTTGACCCATACAGGCGGTACTAACGCGCGAAACCAAAATAAAATCGTCGGCTACTTCATCACCCACTAGAAAAATGACGTTGTGGTCTCGAAATGCGTGTACGTCATAGATTTACGACGCCATCTTGGATGCGCGGCGTCGATCGCACTTTGCGTTATAAATCATGTTGTAAATTCTGTAATTTTTTTATTTAAAAAATCAAATTTAGCGCGTTGTGTTCACAAGACATGGGCGTTCATTATGCTTAAATTTTATTTCGGATTGCAACAATAAGTCAAGGTGAAAAATCAACAATTGCGGGGAAAATTAACATTTTCAGAATTACACTAAAATGTTCTATATTTTTTTACAGTTTAACCATCAACATTTTCTTAAGACACGGGGATAGATTTTAATTGCGGAATACATTTGTGAACACGTCCGTATTTTTCATTTTGCTTAAATGCAAATACTTTGGTGTCTTTGGTGGTAAACGTGATGAAAAGCGTAGCGTGCGGCAAGCTGCAATTATGGTCGAATCCTTATTGTTGGATGCATTGTTATACAGATCCTGGCCAAAAGACACGTGGAATCTTGACCTGGTCGAGTTTTCTCTTCCTATCCTGTTAGTGTATACCTTAAGGATAAAAATAATCTTGGGAAGACATTTGTAATTTTGGGCAAAATATATTTACGACGCAGTGGCGTAACTCAAAATTACGGGGCCCGTATGCAAGTTGGATTTTTGGGGCCCCACTTTCTTAAAGGGGTATTTAACCGCTAAACTCAAAAAATATATTTCATTCAGGCTAACTAGTAATGAATTTAGCAATTAACAGAAAAATTATTGGGGCCACCATGACCACCCAAAAAATTGTCAAACATGACATTTTTCGAGCTAGGTCCCATCGGCAAAAATCTCCCATAAGAAATAACATGGGGACGATCTTTATGCCCCGTGACCTTGGAGGATTTTGATCCAAAAAAATATTGGCCATTATTGACGTACTCGACAGCCTTTTCTGTAAAATCTCTATATTTTGTTTTGTAATTTGGGCAAGTAGTTCGGTCAAAATATGCTGATTACCAAGATGGGGTGTGATTTTGGAATGCATATTTTTGCGCGTTTGAGGGTATATTTGGGCACAGTTTCAAGACACGATGTTATAAAGGGGCATTTGAGATTGGTACTATGCTCTAGTATCTATGTGGACCGAAAAAGAAGCAGGTTAAAGCCAATTTAGGAAAATTTTCCAAAACACCAATTTTCGCCAATTTCTGGATCAAAAAAAATTAAAAAATTCGTGTTAAATCACAGTGACAAGATATAATTTTTTAAACGGTCATTTAAGTGTAGTATTGTGCTATAGATCACGTGGTAAAAAATAATTTTTGGGGTTTTTAGCCCCTTTAAGGATTGAAAACTAAAATGTAGCATAGGCCTAGTGATCTAAGTATAGCAGGACATTAATTATTTACGATATGGAAAGCTTATTGACCCGGAACGAAACAGAATACGAACACACACTAAAAACAATTAACCAAGGTCACTTACATAAAAACAATTGCGAATTTTCGAGTAACACTTCCTTACTCTTCCTCAAGCAGAGGCTAACTGACGTCCGTGCGCTCTTCTCTCTTCGGGCTGGCGGGCAGGTTTAATGTTGACAGGGAGGGGGTGGCTGCGCGCTCTGTTGACGTCTGGTCGAATTATCGGGATCCACATGGGGTGGAAATCAAACGACGGCTGGCTGACAGGGGGGGTGTGGCTGCATGCCATCACAGCAGCCTCCTTTATTTTTCTCTTGAAGACGTCTTCTTCTGATAGAAGGGCCGATGTGTTGTTCCACATGATCATGTGTGAAGTTTCCTCCACGTGGTTTGCGATAAGGGAATTCTGTGCATTGGAGGTTACGTTTGCGTTGGTGCTCTGTCAAACGAACGTTGAGGGGGCGTTTGGTTTCACCAATGTAAGTCCTGTCACAATCGCACGGGATTTCGTAAACAACGTTACGGGCTTGCTGGTCGGTATTATAGGGTTTGGTCTTACACAGTTGTTTACGAAGAGTGTTGGAGGATTTAAACACTGTCCGAACGTTGAACCTATTAGCAATGCGCCGGAATTTCTCCGAGAATCCGGGAATGTAATTAACAGCTATGGTTTTATAGGGCTTAGTAGTGTCACTTCCGGGTTTGTTTTCTTCGCGAGGGTCTTTAGCTAGAATAGCTTGAACAAGCTCAGGAGGGTAGTCATTGGCTGCAAAGGTAGAGAGGAGAACCGATTTCTCGGTCTGCAACTCGGTGTGGTTAGAACAATGTGTGTAAGCCCTCTTTGCCAGACACGAGACCACACCCCTTTTCACGTGAAGTGGGTGATTGGAGTCAAACCGGATGTAAGAAGACGAGTTGGTGGGTTTTCTGTACACCGTGGTCTTGAGTTTGACTGTGTTGTCGGGGGCGGTTACTTTGGATAATAACACATCCAGGAAGGGCAGGGACCCACAGGCTTCAGTTTCAACTGTGAACTTGATGTGTGGGGACTGAGAGTTGATGTGGGTTAACATAGTATCAACCTGATTTGCATGTAGAATGGCAAATACGTCATCAACGTAACGACGCCAGATGAGTGGAGCGACAGGGGAGGTGGAGATGGCTAGTCTCTCTAAGTTCTCCATGAAAACCGAGGCCTTGGTTAATTGTTTTTTAGTGTGTGTTCGTATTCTACATTAATTATTGCTAGCACCAGATTTCTTACGTGTATCACGTTGATTTTTGTTGTGTAAGTTAAGATAGTATTTTTTTGTTATTCCTAAACCTATTTTGCATAAAATTTGTATAGTAACTACTTTCTCACACTTACCAAACGCCTACATCATATTCGGGGTTGCTGAAAAACGTATATTGCTCGCACTAAACGGGTTAGACGCTGTGTCAAGATACAAAGTTGGTCTACTTCAATTCACACAAGTTACTCATTTCACGTAGACGTAGACCATACGCAAAATACAAATATATCGGTAAAGCCCTACTACAGCGCTCGCCAATTAGTAGGCTATAAGATAACATCGCTTACTGCTCAATGTGGCCCCTTTTCCCTTGATTGTTATACCAGAAGACGAGGGTCCAAGACAGACAGGTTCAATCACACTTCAGGGCTTGTTGACAACAGTCAATGGAAAGATCACATTTGAAATCTGTGAATACTTTCTTATACACACACATTTATTAAAAATCGGAGGTTGTCGAGGGGGCCCCTAGATCGCGGGGCCCGTGTGCATCGCACACCTTGCACCATAGGGAGTTACGCCACTGTTACGACGCCATCTTGTTTTAGGCATATGCATATAGTACACGCTTTTGATTTTCATTTGTTTTCTATTATAATTATGACAGTTTTAACAAATCTGACGTGTTATTTGGATTTTTCATAAAATTTCCTATTTATTGATACAAATTTTGTCAGCCTGGGACTATTATGAGATTATTTATAGGAAATTACATTTTATTATTTATTGTGTGGCTCGTTGGTCTTGTGGTTAGCGTATCTGCTTCCAATGCAGAAGGTCCAGGGTTCGATTCCCGCTAAAGTCAGAAGTTTTTTAACTTCTGATTTGGACTTCAGTCCATCAGTTCTTGTCTTAGGAGTTTGTAAACGGTGACTTTAGAGCCGTCCTAGCAACGAAGAACATAATAAATTTCAGAGTTGTTCTGAATCGGCCTTGTTGATTCTGGCGTTGATTCGCGGGTGTTCGCACTGTCCATACCACTGATTGCTATATTTCCTATTAAAAATATCGATCTTTGGTTGGTTATCGCTCACTCGTCGATTGCGTCGGGGCCTGCAGGGTTGGCTTGGTCGCTTTGATTTAAAGTCCCCCACTGAAATCAGTTATATAACTGAGCAGACTCTAAATAAAATTTATTTTTATTTTTTTATTTATTAGTCCTTCAGCCAAGTACAATATTTAAGTGTGTTTGATGACGGACGAATTAATGTTCGCATATTCATAAAGAATGTTATTTAAAAATTAAGAGTTGTCTTAGGTTTGTCCCATGACACTAATGGTAGCCATTTTACAAGATGGCCGCCAAATATATGTACTATCTAGTTGCCCGTTAGTGCGCCGCATCCGAGCAACGGTGCGCTTACACACTCATGCACATTATGCAGCAATCCGAGTTGGTGTGTTTTGGAGGTGTCACTCAGTCATCATGATTAGTGTTATGAACCCTAAAACACATAGTCGAGGAAATGTAGGTACCTGATAACACAATGCCAAATTTGATTGGGGTACGATAATTAATCCTTCTTTTTTTAAATGTGGTGAACACGATGGTTACTACTTATTCGCCTTATTGTCTTATTCGTCAGCAATTCTGACCAAACGAGTGAGCGATTATGGCTGTGTAGTGCCTTTGAAAGAAATTGTTTATAAAAATAGCTGAAAAGCATTGAAATAAAGGTTTTAATAATACAAGCTTTTTTCATGTGCGTATCCAGGAATTCATAAAGGGGGGGGGGGGGGGTCAACCAATTTTTTCATAGATGTGCCGAAGGCTAAAGCCCCCCGGAAAAATTTCTTCTTCAAGGTCGTTTTGGTGAAAATCTGTGCGTTTTTTAAAGCATCGCACCAACTTTTTATCTCAAATCATGTTTTTAATCTAAAAGTTTTCTCTATCAAGGTTATTTTGGTGAAAATCTGTGCGTTTTAAAGCATCAAAATAACCAACTTTGTATCTACTAAAATCCTCCTTTAGTTAGATGGTAATTTGTAGTTATTTTATTTTCTCCTGTACACTTTTTTTTTCAAAAGGGGGGGTTTTCTCCCCCCTCTCCCCCCCCTTGGATACGCCACTGAGCCCCACACGTTGGGTAGCTAGGAATCGGCCAAAATGTCACGAAAATATCGCACTAAAAATCGGAAAAAAATCGTAAAAGTACAATAATCATGAAAAATATTTTTTCGATTGTACCCAAAAACGTGGCAGGTCTAAGTTTAGAGATTTCGAAGGTCCCCTTTAATTTTCATCAAAATCGTATATGCCGTTTGCCCGGTAGAGAGCGAACAAACAGACAAAAATACAACAACAAAAAAAACACCCGAGCTAATTTTTTGGGGGTCAGTGAAATTGAAGTCTTCGCTTCGCTCATCCAATTATGGACCAGTAGTATTAGTAGTTTTAGGGCGCTTCACGGCAAAGATTGACCAATTAATGCAGTGGATATAGAACAAAAAAGCACCAATAAGTAAATTTAAACATCTAACTAAAAAAGTGAAAAAAGTCTACAGAAAAAAATAAGTTCTGATGCGATGAAATGTGAGTGTTTTGTGATTTTAGAATTCGCATAATATGTAATTTTAAATTTTCTCTAAAGCGTTGTACAAATTAATGTGAGTTCTTACAATCGTGAGAATACATGCATGTCTCATGAAGACTCTTCCTAGTTGCAAATCATATTTTACCAAGTTTTTTAAGGGTGTGTTTCGGGGCAGTGTACGTTTATGAATTGAGAATACTCAAATGTAGAAAGATACACGAGCTTGGCCCTTCTTTTAGATCTCATTTATTTTGAGTGTGTAAGGTTTGGCTTTCTATTTACAAGGTTTTTGTATGCGATGGGATCTTATTACTTTTTCAAATTCCATTGCAAATTATTTTTGTTAAAATAGAATAATTATTATTTTAATAAAGTAGTATTAATTGCTTAAGTAATACCAATAAACAATGGAATGTAAAATATCTCGTCAACCATAATACTTGCTTTTTGTTTGCATTGTAGGTGATTATTATCAAGTTTCTATAGTTACTTGTTTATTATATAGTACATGAAAAAAGCTTATATTATTAAAACCTTTATTTCAATGCTTTTCAGCTATTTTTATAAACAATTTCTTTCAAAGGCACTACACAGCCATAATCGCTCACTCGTTTGGTCAGAATTGCTGACGAATAAGACAATAAGGCGAATAAGTAGTAACCATCGTGTTCACCACATTTAAAAAAAGAAGGATTAATTATCGTACCCCAATCAAATTTGGCATTGTGTTATCAGGTACCTACATTTCCTCGACTATGTGTTTTAGGGTTCATAACACTAATCATGATGACTGAGTGACACCTCCAAAACACACCAACTCGGATTGCTGCATAATGTGCATGAGTGTGTAAGCGCACCGTTGCTCGGATGCGGCGCACTAACGGCAACTAGATAGTAACATATATTTGGCGGCCATCTTGTAAAATGGCTACCATTAGTGTCATGGGACAAACCTAAGAAAACTCTATGTACAAATAATTTTCCAATAACATTCTTTATGAATATGCGAACATTAATTCGTCCGTCATCAAACACACTTAAATATTGTACTTGGCTGAAGGACTAATAAAATGTAATTTCCTATAAATAATCTCATAATAGTCCCAGGCTGACAAAATTTGTATCAATAAATAGGAAATTTTATGAAAAATCCAAATAACACGTCAGATTTGTTAAAACTGTCATAATTATAATAGAAAACAAATGAAAATCAAAAGCGTGTACTATATGCATATGCCTAAAACAAGATGGCGTCGTAAAAATATTTTGCCCAAAATTACAAATGTCTTCCCAAGATTATTTTTATCCTTAAGGTATACACTAACAGGATAGGAAGAGAAAACTCGACCAGGTCAAGATTCCACGTGTCTTTTGGCCAGGATCTGTATAACAATGCATCCAACAATAAGGATTCGACCATAATTGCAGCTTGCCGCACGCTACGCTTTTCATCACGTTTACCACCAAAGACACCAAAGTATTTGCATTTAAGCAAAATGAAAAATACGGACGTGTTCACAAATGTATTCCGCAATTAAAATCTATCCCCGTGTCTTAAGAAAATGTTGATGGTTAAACTGTAAAAAAATATAGAACATTTTAGTGTAATTCTGAAAATGTTAATTTTCCCCGCAATTGTTGATTTTTCACCTTGACTTATTGTTGCAATCCGAAATAAAATTTAAGCATAATGAACGCCCATGTCTTGTGAACACAACGCGCTAAATTTGATTTTTTAAATCCAAAAATTACAGAATTTACAACATGATTTATAACGCAAAGTGCGATCGACGCCGCGCATCCAAGATGGCGTCGTAAATCTATGACGTACACGCATTTCGAGACCACAACGTCATTTTTCTAGTGGGTAATGAAGTAGCCGACGATTTTATTTTGGTTTCACGCGGTAGTACCGCCTGTATGGGTCAAAGCTGAAATTTCGGATTCGACCGCCGCACTATAAGGCCCACCACACAGTGTAGGCCTAACTGGATATTGACATTGTCCACTATATACTATTCCAAGATCTTTGCATTGAACTAATTCACGTCATGCCTTCTAAAGTGTATCTTTGTATCTTTAACTGCCTCCTTCATTTTTTAACATCATTTTTCGAATTATGATTACCAATAAGTCTTTAAGGTCTTGACCGATTTAGCTGAAAATTTGGAAAATAGGAGAGAATGTTGTACTTATTGACCCTGAAAAATTTCATAACGATCGGAACATTTTTATTTATTTTTTATTTTTATTTTTTATTTTATTTTTGTAACCAACGATCGGATTTTGTTCAAAAACTATACAGCAACCCGCCTAGGTGGTATGTACATGTGTGAAAAATTTCAGGTCGATCAGAGAAACGGTGCGACCTGTATCGAAGCAGTAACAGAAAAAAAAAAAAACAGACATTCGAGCCATAAGAGTCAAGTGGAGACGCTCGCTACGCTCGCTCAATCATCGTTATTGAAGGGCAATGCTAACAAAAAACAGCATGTCGTGTAAGGTTTTTATCTTGAGATGACACGCTCAGACTAAGCTCAGACCATGGTTAGACCATGGAGTTATTGGATGAGCGTAGCGAGCGAAGCGAAGATTCCATTTCACTACACTGGAGAAAAAAATCCGGAATGTTTTTTTTTTTTTTTCTTTTTTTTGTATTTTTGTGTGTTTGTCCGCACGATTCCGGCTAAACCGATACTCCAATTGCGATGAAATTTTATGGAGGCCTTCGAAATCTCTGAACTTAGAACTGCCACGTTTTTGAGCGCAATCGAAAAATTATTTCTCATTAAAATCGCAATTTTACGATTTTTTTCGATTTTTGAAAAATTTCTTCTACTTATAACACCTACATGCTTTATCCGATTTAAACGATTTTTTCACAGAACCATAATTTTATGAATTAAGATATTCGTGTGAAATTTGAGCGCAATCGAAAAATTATTTCTCATGAAAATCGAAATTTTACGATTGTTTTATTTTTTTAAATTTAGATTAGTAACTAAAAAAATAAAAAATTAAAGTTTATTTTTTATTTAATTTAAATTAATTTTTAAAAAATCTTCAACAGTAGTGATTTTTTCACAGAACAACAGAAAATCCGCATAACACATGGCAGTTCAATACACCAATTACGCTCATCCAACAACGCGGCGGGACTTAAGCGTTTTCCTAGTAAATAGTACTGTCGTGGTTAGACCACGCTAGCTCAGACCATGTTTAGACCATGCTTAGATTGTGCTCAGACCCTGCTTAGACCATGCTAGCTCAGACCATGGTTAGACCATGCTAGCTCAGACCATGGTTAGACCATGCTTAGATTGTGCTCAGACCCAGCTTAGACCATGCTAGCTCAGACCATGTTTAGACCATGCTTAGATTGTGCTCAGATCATGATTAGACCATGCTAGCTCAGACCATGCTTAGACGACGTACGGACGGAAGTGATGATTATTCACTTTCCATTGCCCCAAAAGGCTTGTTTTTACAATGTCACCGTTATTTTACTATCTTTCGTAACTGTTCATCTTCTGAACATAATATGTTTTTTGTGTTGGTAAAAGGTTACATTTTTATTGTTTTTTGTATTACATCTACATGTATTTATAACATCACCATACCACCGCATTATTAAAAATTAATTCATAAGGCTAGACTATTATTTTGTAGGCCCTATGTTTCATTGGGTAGTAGGTTATGTCCACATACAAGTATTTATTTTATTCGCTACCTACTAGTGATCAATACGGAACTACATTACACTGTATTTTATAATTGTAGTGTGGAAATACTAGTTTATGATCGTTCATCGAAGTTGCGAACTGATACGTAGGCTCTATAGTGATAAAAACTACTTGTTCGTATCCCAGCCGTTTTGGTTCAGAATTACAACTGTTAAAATAACGGGAAATTCTTCGGTTCATGGGTCTAAAGCAACAACTTGTTTCTGACGTGAAAAAAAAAAATACAAAACCTACAAAACTTTTAACGTTTCTATTTTAAAAACAAAGGACAAAGGAGTTTCGACAGAAATAGTAACGTTAAAGTTTTTGTAGGTAGGCCTATAATAATAGTTTTACACGATTCTAAAAAGCTTGAAAAAAAACAATTTTTTTTTTTTTTTTTTGGAGGGGGGGGGGGGCATGAACCGAAGATTTCCCAAATAACGTTGGGTAGGCTACTCATCACAAAGATTGGGACTCGACACAACCATGTTTTGGACGCGTCACACTCCAGCCGACCAAGTCTCCCGTCTATGTACAGAGTTCTCTTGGCGAGTTTGGCCCATTCTTCTTCGGCGTTATCCTGTATTGCCTCTTGACCTTCGCCCCCAGTCTCGCTGGCGTACCACCCCCACCCTCTTCACCGCCTTCCGGTCAAGGTCACCTCCCGGCGGAAGGCAGGATCATGGCAGGAGCACCTCTATGGCCGCCCGCACGTCCTCCTCGCCGCCCGTGATGGCCGTGATGCTTCCGCTCGAGAAGATCCGCAACGACGCCTTCGGCTCCAGCTGTGGAAGATCAGCCCTGGCTGCAGCTCCGTCTCGTACGACGTAGCTTCAGGGTGAGCTTGCGAGAACTCGTGCAGCTTCACTCCGAACGGCAGAGTACACCCATCCAAACACGTTTACCACCTTGAAGCTGTTTACAGTAGCCTTGAAGCCCAGTTTTCGCTATCCGCCGAGCAGTTCGACGAGCTGCCAGACGAGCTTCCGCTTTACTCTTTGTCCCCGTGCAAACCACGATGCCAGACGAAGAAATCCTGGACGTGGCGTAAGGATTCTTGATCTTCATGAACAGCAATCTTTCTCAGTTTATGTACTCGACATTCACACCTGTCTCTCCGATGACTCGAAGGTTGAGCGAACAGCCACAGTGGTACTTGCACACCACGTTGTTGATAGAGACTTTGACCGTTGTAGGGGCCACTTCTTGGTTGGTGGATTGGAACTCCTTGTTGGGGTTTACCTGGAGAGGAATGTCTTGGGTGGCGACTCTCGCGAAGTATTCGGTTCCATAGATTTTCGATGTCCCACTGGTGATCTTCGTCGATTGTCAGGCGTTCGTTGTCAAGCATGCATGACTCTAAACTGTCGCTTGAAGTTTCTGAAGACATTAGCAATGTATATTTTTGAGATCAGAGACTTTTCGTTTGATGTTGACAGCAAGGATCAAAACACAAACGCAACACAGCTTTCTTGATATGACCACTACCCAGGGTCCACTAGATACTTATGCTAAGCTGCTGTAAGCTGCTGTTAGGTATCTAGTGGACCCTGCACTATACCTTACAATTTAAAATCACTGCCTCATATAATGTTGCTCGTGGCTGCTATTTTGGGGAGCCTCCCCCCAAGCTAATAGAATATTCATCCTCCAAAAGAGAGCGATACGCATTGTTGCGGGTGTCTCCGGAAAACACTCCTGTAGGGAGCTCTTTAAGGAATTAGGAATTCTTACTCTAGCATGCACACTCATCCAGCCCTGCTGCACTCTTTGTTCGCACAAATAGTAACCTCTTCCCTCTCAATGCGTCTGTGCACTGCCAAAAACCAAGAGCCATCCTTCACATACATAGGCCGCCCCACCACCTGCGCCTTTTTGCACTAGGCCCAGAGTACCTTGCCTCCACCCTTTACAACAAGCTCCCAGAAAACATAAAAACCTCCCCCACCCTGCCCTCCTTCAAACACAAGTTAAAAATATATCTCACAGCAAACAGCTTCTACTCAGTAAGTGACTACCTCTCCATGTAAATAATAAACAATTATTAATAATGAACAATTAATTAAATAAAATATTGAACAATTATTATTCTAGCTAAATTTAGAAATAATGATATATCACCTATTTTAAAGTCCTATTTCAAAGTCGACTAACATTGTAACATATGGTTACTATTTTTTAGTTATAGGCCTATGCCTCCATATCATTATGTCTTATACTTTCATCTGTACCATTATCTTGCACCAATTGTAAATCACCTCATTGAACAATTCTCTTCTCCAGTTATACTTCCATAAAATAATATATTACATCAATGTCATTATCATTAATAGCAACTCGCTTATTTTCAAATTCCACTTTTATATTATCCTCCCACATGTTGGCTTATCCACAAATAATTGTAACTAGATACATCATATAAATTATTATTCTTACCACCATTGAGTATAGATTTCACAGTCCACAATGTTACAATTACAATGTATTAATTTGTTTTATTTTGTTAATTTTCTTTATTTACTTAATGTACATGATAGTCCGGATGTTAAGAGACTTGACCTTGCATTTTTTGATACAAGCAAGGCACTTGGCACATGTGTTCTAGGGACCATACCCTACTAATTTTGAGGTGGAGCCATCGTGATATCCCGTGCAGGGACCCGTTATCGTATGTTGCCTACCCCTGCTGATTTGAAGGGTTGATTAGCAAAACAATTCGGTGTTTGGTGATAGAAACTTGAAATTTTTACCAAATAGGGGTAACATTAGGATTAACGTACTGGCAACGGGGAATTATGGATTTATTCATAGTTAAGGGATGATTGGGGTTTTAATTTTGGGGGTTGAACATTTTGATTAAAATTTTACTGATGACACCCTTGGTTAATTGTTAGATTTCTATGTTAAAGTTCTTACCAAAATCTTCAAACAAAATGATGGTGTAAAAAAATATGACTAGCGACCCCTAATTTTGTCATAATGACCTGTTGACATAATGATCTCAGTAGTGACCTATTTGATAAATTGTTAAACATAGTCGTGTGACCACTCTATTTAAAGCTTAGATGAAGTAGAATAACATGAAATAATTTTCAACATGCCACGTTGACCTGTGACCTTTATCGTCCTTTATTTGACCTTGATAACTGTTTCAGCATGACTGTATGATGTATACTTATATAGCACATCCAAATGCATGTGTTATTAAAAAGTTGATTAAATAAATGAACTCAACATGTAAGTATATCAATATGATTTTAGGCTGCATTGCGAAAGCTTTTTATTGTCGCGTTGATGGATGAGCAGTTTTGTACCATTGAACCCTGTTTTACTATACTTTTACTTCGTCGTTTTTCAACGTGTTAACGTAGAATATGCCATTTTTAAAAGAGTACCAAGTTCCTAGTAAATCGTTATGGTAATAAACCATAAAAAATAAATAATAGTAATTGGGTTGTTGATGTTGTTCTATTCCAAGGGCGAATCGTGGCCAATCAGTGGTCCGTTTTTCAAATAACTGATCGCTAGTTGCTCATCAATGACGTAAAATTCAACAAGGAATTGGTTCAGGTCCGCTTTTATTGGAGTGAAATGAACGTTTTCTCTTATGATTGGACCAAAATGTGACTAGTTAGAATAAGTGTAAGATAATATGTGCAAGATGACGTCTAAGCGTAGCAGACGCTAGTTCGTTCTTGAGGAAGGGAGGAAAGACACTGTCTCCATAATCTTAGATTGTAATTGAGTAGCCGTAGGGAAGGGGGCACAACCCATCACGTACTTTTTGCATCTACAGGTGGTGCATTTACTACAGAACCTTTTTGACTGGTATTCAAAACTAAAGGCATTTCATGAGATCCAATTTGATACAAGATCTCAACGCCCCCAATACAGACAAGGACGATGAGCTTGGTTGATTTTCATGAGCAAAGAATGCAGCTAGATCACCAGATCGATGCCAGTATGTAGCTATGTATAGTTTACTGAAGAGAATCGCTCTTGAGGCTGGTCATTTTGGCCCTAGATTTAAGAACAAGATGTCGACTGGCTGTGCTAAAGAGCAGAAATTTGTTTATTTTATGTGGTCCATACAATATTTAGCAAATGTACTCACTGCCGCGCCACCAGAGAGCAAGAAAGTGCGCGCTCTCGGAAAATGGTCCCAAAAAGTGTGCGATTCAAACGTATGTTTTTTGTAGGTTTGTATTATTTATTTTATTGTTTATATTAACGTTATACTACAGATCACTTATTCTAACTAGTCACATTTTGTCCAATCATAAGAGAAAACGTTCATTTCACTCCAATAAAAGGGGACCTGAACCAATTCCTTGTTGAATTTCACATCATTGATGAGCAACTAGCGATCAGTTATTTGAAAAACGGACCACTGATTGGCCACGAACCACCCTTGGAATAGGACAACATCAACAACGCAATAACTACTATTTATTTTTATGGTTTATTAACATAACGATTTACTAGGAACTTGGTACTCTTTTAAAAATGGCATATTCTACGTAAACACATTGAAAAACGACGAAGTAAAAGTATAGTAAAACAGGGTTCAATGGTACAAAACTGCTCATCCATCAACGCGACAATAAAAAGCGTTCGCAATGCAGCCTAAAATCATATTGATATACTTACATGTTGAGTTCATTTATTTAATCAACTTTTTAATAACACATGCATTTGGATGTGCTATATAAGTATACATCATGCAGTCATGCTGAAACAGTTATCAAGGTCAAATAAAGGACGATAAAGGTCACAGGTCAACGTGGCATGTGAAGCTTTAAATAGAGTGGTCACACGACTATGTTTAACAATTTATCAAATAGGTCACTACTGAGGTCATTATGTCAACAGGTCATTATGACAAAATTAGGGGTCGCTAGTCATATTTTTTTACACCATCATTTTGTTTGAAGATTTTGGTAAGAACTTTAACATAGAAATTTAACAATTAACCAAGGGTGTAATCAGTAAAAAATTTAATCGAAATGTTCAACCCCCAAAATTAAAACCCCAATCATCCCTTAACTATGAATAAATCCATAATTCCCCGTTGCCAGTACGTTAAGCCTAATGTTACCCCTATTTGGTGAAAATTTTAAGTTTCTATCACCAAACACCGAATTGTTTTGCTAATCAATCCTTCAAATCAGCAGGGGTAGGCAACATGCGATAACGGGTCCCTGCACGGGATATCACGATGGCTCCACCTCAAAATTAGTAGGGTATGGTCCCTAGAACACATGTGCCAAGTGCCTTGCTTGTATCAAAAAATGCAAGGTATGCCCCATATATATCCTTTAACATCCGGACTATGATTACTCTGTAGTACAAGGATTAAATATACTTAGCTGTAAGTTACCTTAGACTATTCACCTTCTCCTCCGGGAGTCAAACATGTACAATGTGCCTGTCAAGATGAATAAAGTTATCTATCTATCTATCTATCTACTACTCCTAGCGGAGATCTTTGGCCATCGGCCTGTGCGCGGCAGCCTAGCGGAAATCTAGGGGACCTTGGTGGCTCCTAGATGTTGCTCGCGGCTCCCAAGGTCCCCTGTATCTACTCCTAGCGGAGATCTTTGGCCATCGGCCTGTGCGCGGCAGCCTAGCGGAAATCTAGGGGACCTTGGTGGCTCCTAGATGTTGCTCGCGGCTCCCAAGGTCCCCTGTATCTACTCCTGGGCCCCGATTCATGTACAATTTTATCCCGGTATAAGCAGAGTTAGGTGGTATAAGTGCGGTATAACTCCGAATCCAATTCATGAAGACTTATCCCGCCTCGCACGGGGATAAGAAAATATGTAAACAGATGGCGGACATTTTAAATTTTGCGTCTATGTGTAAAACGAGAAAAGTTGTCATTACCCTCATAAAACAAATCAGAAACCGTCCCGGGCCTAGGCCCAGATGTAGAAAATTTATTCATAATACAACAGTGTAGGCCTAAAGTTCGATTAGGCTATTGACTAGATAAAATTTATACTAACATAACACGTTTGACAAGCCCTTGGCCTCTCCTAGGCAACCCTAGGCCTGCACGACCTTGTTTTGACAAATCCCGCACAAATAACTAGTTTTGATTACTAAAAGCCTTATGCAGATGAACAATAGTATGATAGTCCTAGGCTATTCCAAAATTTACGGCAATAATACGCCTTTTCTTTACTTTTAATGATCTCACACAATCTTCTGTCAATAAATAAAAATGTAAAACAAAAGATGGTGCAAATTTTTAGTGTTCTTTTGCAAATTTGCTGATTTACATGGCTGTGGAATGCAGTGGAAAAAACATTTGTTGTACTTGTTGTTGGATTGAAAATTTCTGATTGGATGAGAGTTGCTCAGACTTAACCAGGCCTTATCCTGCCATGTCCTGCATTATACCGTCCTTATACCACTTATACCCGGGATAAATGTACATGAATCGGGGCCCTGGAGATCTTTGGCCATCGGCCTGTGCGCGGCAGCCTAGCGGAAATCTAGGGGACCTTGGTGGCTCCGAGTCACGAGCAACCAAGGAGGCGAGCAACATCTAGGAGGCAGTGCTTACAATATACAATTTTAGTCAATCTAGTTCTACAAATTAAAATACAATACTAATCATAATTATTAACATTCGGGTGTTGGTTATTCCCAACGCGGCTGTCTCACTGGTTCTTGGATAGCTACAAGCTGTGTGTTGTTGTCTAGTGGGTTGCAGCAAGCGCCTAGAAATGTGAAGTGTTGTCGAGAACTAAGCGACTCGTCAATACAATTTGATTAATGTCGTCCCCGCGTGGGTTGGCGACTTTAACACGGTTATCTCGGAGCTGGAACAAGCAGCAGATGCTTCTCTTGCTATACCGGGATGCGTCTTCCGCTTCTTGTGTTACTAAGGATTCCTTTTCTAATACAGCGTCAACATATTTTCCTCGTTTGTCGAAGCGTGATTTTTATAAACATACTTTCTATGTTTTCATTATTTTCCTCAATATATTGCGTTTTATTTTTGTTATTGCGAATCTGAAATATCGTGAAACGTGTAACTTTGAACTTCCTTTTAACTATGAAACGAATGCGCAGAAGGTGTTTTATTCATAATTTTGGTTGGAAATCGTGACTGGAAATTGCCACGCAATCAAGTCAGCAAGTCACTCACTACTTAAGGTTTTTATGTTAAAACACTCAAAAGTAAACTACATAAACCTTTAGGAGAGCTACTTGCACTATGACCTACAAGACCAAGTAAACGGGTGATTTCCTAGGTATACAATATGTGAATTTGATGAGATAATTCACTTTTTAATCTCTCTGAAGAATTGTTCGTAATACTGGGAAAAAGGTCGTGATATACGAGCGATCGAGCAATGATTTTTGAATCAATAAAGTAAAAATTCACACAAGTTAAAAAAATAAAAAATAAAAACATTTAAACACCGGGAAGGAATATTCATCAACTTGGATCGTCGTTGAATTTATTTATTTCCTTGCTCGCTGAAAACAGAGGAAATCATAAATCCAGGACTGTGTTGGCGCCCGTGATCACGTGGGACTGCGCTCTCTCGTCTTATTGGCTTTATTTATTTTTCACTTCTTCGGAGAGAATCATGTGTATTTGCATGTTTGTTTTCTGTCTGTGCGACGTACTTCAATCTGCATTTAGCTTCATTACCCTTAACAAAACATCAACTCACAGTCGAGCTTCTTGTATTTTGTTTAGACTGACATCGCGGTCAAGCGAGGGGTATCTAGATGCGGATGTATCTTATCATCAGAGATCCGCGGCCTTGTGCGCCCAGAGACATCTGCTAATGACTGCTATTAAACACGAGACACGCCTCGGAATCCTTATTGCAACTAGCCAAGCAATACATTTCAATTTACTTCGAATTGAATAAAACCGAGTTTTCCTAGACACATTGAGGTGGATGTCAACGGGCTCAGACAGCTTTCGTGTGTTCTTTCTATTTTCTGTTTTTCTTTGAAGGGAATCGGAATTTGTTCTGGCACATCCCACACATTTTTGCAGGAATTGCATTGGCGTTTTTTATTTTTATTTATTTATTTAACGTCTATCCTATTCAGTTAAAAAAGTGATTACAAAGGAGGACAACTTATAGTAATTTGAAGTCTCTTATGATCTATGTTTCAACAAAAAATATATATTCACATTAACCAAAAAAACAACATACGTGGGGAAACATATTCATGAGAACCGAGTCTTTGTATTTAGTTTCAGCCTCAGCCTATCTCTCCTCTTTGGCGCTGCCTTCTGATTGGGTGGGTTGCCGCCCATGGTCGAGTGAGGATACTCTCTCTCCTACGAATAGATTTACTACTTAAATTCTGCGTCCACCATTTAACAAAACGTCAATTTGTGGACGGTTTCACCAAACCGACCCACTCCTATCGTAAAATGTTAAATCATTATAAAACGAAGCAAACCCAAACGCTCATCCCACTTCGTGAAATAATAATTCCACAAGTGCTGGAAAATAGCAGCTATATACATTTTAGAAGTCGACCTGGAAAAGCTCGTCGGACATAGCGACCCTCACACGTTAGTCCATCTCAACGCTTCGTAGTTGCCGGGTACTGGTTCTAGCGCAGGTAATCACTGCTGTAATGGCGACTATTAAAACACCAGGCACGCCTGAGAATCCTTGCAACTAGCCATTAGCCAAGCAATACACTTCAATCTACTTCGAATTGAAACCGGGTGTATCTATAGCTAGAGACACACTGAAGCTTACATGCACCAACATGCGCAGACAACTTTCGAATTTTCTTTCTATTTTCTATTTCACTCTGAAAGAAAATCAAGACCATTGTGTTGGCACAGTTCGTGCACATTCCACCTTGAGATTGCGTGAAATTCTGCACGAAGTAGTATTGCTTCGTATTGGTTCACAATTCTAGATGAAATATGATACGCGTGTTGAAATTCAGTAATATGGAACACGTATTCAACTCGTTATAAACAGATAGGCAAAAGTGTAGATGAATATGTAACTTATACGCAAAATGTATTAAATATATGTTGTATAAACCACATAGCATTTTATATGAAAGCATTTGATAAAATTTTGATCAATGTCATTATATAAATGCATTTATGACTGTTTCTGGGAGCCTCGTAACAAAAGTACATATTGTGAAATGTGAAGGATGCTTAGAAGTGTTGTATTGTTTCTTTGCAATAAACTAGCCAAGACACGAATGAACAGATATTTGAATTGAATTGAATTGAAAAGAAAACAATTTTAAAACCTTTTGTACTTAAAAAAAAAGAATGCAAAACTACTAACACAGCTAAAAGTCTGATCTTGTCATAACCTATTTCCACAAGTCTTGTGTAAACAAATTCAATATTGTTATTGTCAAATACCTACAATATTAAATACCTAATAGTCCCACCTTGTACCGAACCATCGCCTAAAGGTAAATTCTGCAAATAATATTCCCTTTAGCAAATCAAAATGTCAAACTCAATTTACTCTATGCAGTTTGACCCCCTTGATCCTAACCTGTTTACCTTGATCTCTCTCCTGGACTCGCCTCCAATCATATTGCGAGCCCGTGGCACACTGACTTGTGTACTTCTTCCAAGTAACAAAATAAAAGTCAACTCGAGCATGGTTCAATAAAGAAGTTTCTATACTCAATTTTCTGTTGGTTCGCAGAATTTCTAGTATTAGTTCGAATTGGTTTAGGATTGGATTTCTTCGGAAACTTTCTCAGAAAGATTTGAAGGAAATGTAATCCAAGCCTCCTGTGAATACCTCTCAAACTGCGCGCGGGGAAGATCATAAAGCAAGACGGAGAGAATGAAAGAAAACGGAAGTGAATCTCTTGTATCAATACACAACAACACACGCACACTTAATAATATGTTGTTTAATAGAAAGTATGCATAACAAGGACCTAATTATCACACACACGTACATCATAGTAAAAGAGCATAAGCTAAGCATAAGAGCTAATCTAGGGCGACAGTCGTCGCCCGGCAGACAAGCGATGCGATGCTTAGGCGACACCGAACTCCGGCCCTATATACACCTACAAGAGTTGGGGGGTTTTCAGCTATCTGCACACGCCGCCCCGAAAGAGTTACAATCTTGAAACTCGGTATATGACCTGGTATGTGGTCCATGACTTACCAAAAAAAAATCAACCCGATCCGACAACTCGTTCTGTGTTAAAAAAGGCTCTCAACATCGTCAAATTCCTTAAGGCTGGCTGGTGGCTGGTGGCTGGTGGTTGGGCGGGTGGGTGGGGGGGTGGGTGGCAGTTCTCCGCGGAGAGTTCTTTAGCCTACAGAGAAAACGGTAAATCTTAGAACTATGAAACTTGGACCACACTTAGGTGTATTTCAGACGCAGTGCCTTTTGCTTTCAAAACCAAAATCGGGTAACAGGGACCGGAGAAAATCAAAATTTGGATGATAATCAAAACGCGTAATTACCAAGGCGTGGTAATTTGTACAAACTTGAAATTTAACATGCTTTTAAACCATTATAAATATCTTGCGTCCAAAACACAAGGGGCTAAATTTGGGATGACCATGGGCCCAAAAATGACAAAAAAAACATATCTGAACTTTAAGAAATGAATCATTCAAAGAAAACGCTACAACTGAGATGTTTCAAACGTGGAATACATTTTGATATCTCTCATTCTTTATCACTTTTGAATATGGAAAGCAAAATTGGTTAACGGGTACCGGAAAAAAACCAAAATTATCAAAAGTAGGTAATTCCGTACTCTTATGAATAATACGCTATACCGAGAAAACGGTTCATCTTAGAACTTTGAAACTTGGGCCACACTCAGATGTACCTCATATAACAAAAACCGGGCAATTGGGACCGGGGAAAATCAAAATCAAAATCAAAATCAAAACGCGTAATTACTCAGGCGTAGTAATTTGTACAAGCTTGAAATTAAACATGCTCTTTACCATTATAAATATAAAATGCTTATGCTAGTGCGTTGGTCTTGTTGTTAGCGTATCTGCTTCCAATGCAGAAGGGCCAGGGTTCGATTCCCGCTAAAGTCAGAAGTTTTTTAACTTCTGATTTGAACTTAAGTCTATCAGTTCTTGTCTTAGGAGTTTTTTAAACGGTGACTTTGGAGCCGTCCTAGCAAAATCAAAACGCGTAATTACTCAGGCGTAGTAATTTGTATACAAGCTTGAAATTAGACACGCTCTTAACCATTATAAATATCTAATGCTTATGCTAGTGCGTTTGGTCTTGTTGTTAGCGTATCTGCTTCCAATGCAGAAGGGCCAGGGTTCGATTCCCGCTAAAGTCAGAAGTTTTTTAACTTCTGATTTGGACTTAAGTCTATCAGTTCTTGTCTTAGGAGTTTGTAAACGGTGACTTTGGAGCCGTCCTAGCAAAATTAAAACGCGTAATTACTCAGACGTAGTAATTTGTACAAGCTTGAAATTAAACATGCTCTTAACCATTATAAATATCTAGTGCTTATGCTAGTGCGTTGGTCTTGTTGTTAGCGTATCTGCTTCCAATGCAGAAGGGCCAGGGTTCGATTCCCGCTAAAGCCAGAAGTTTTTTAACTTCTGATTTGGACTGAAGTCTATCAGTTCTTGTCTTAGGAGTTTGTAAACGGTGACTTTGGAGCCGTCCTAGCAACGAAGCACATAATAAATTTCAGAGTTGTTCTGAATCGGCCTTGTTGATTCTGGCGTTGATCCGCGGGTGTTCGCACTGTCCATACCACTGATTGATATATTTCCTATTAAAAATATCGATCTTTGGTTGGTTATCGCTCACTCGTCGATTGCGTCGGGGCCTGCAGGGTTGGCTTGGTCGCTTTGATTTAAAGTCCCCCACTGAAAATCAGTTATATAACTGAGTGGGTAGACTCTAAATAAAAATTTATTTATTTATTTATTTATTTATTTATTTATTTATTATTTTATTTATTTATTTTATTTATTTTTTATTTATTTATTATTTATTTATTTATTTATTTATTATTTATTTATTTATTTATTTATTTATTTATTTATTTAAGGGGTATCTTTGGGGGGACCGTGGGCCCAAAAATGTAAAAAAACAACTTTGAACTTAACAAATTTAATCATTCACACCTTGATAGCAAACGAACAACAAAAAGATGTAATATCCAACCAAATACAAAAATTTGTAAAAAAAACGGCAGCCAAGCTCTCCTTCAAAAGTATTCGGCTGTGAATGCTGTGAGATATAAAAGTTGAGCCAAGCTTTTTATTCTTTCTCCCTAGTTTCGCTTTGAAAATAAGTAAGATCATTTCGCCTGTTGACGAGCGCCAAGCCAACGATTTTTGTGGTAAAAAAGTAAAATTTTTAAACTCGAAATCATAAAAAAAATTGCCTTGGCCATTGAATTTGGTTCATGGCCAAGAATTTTTTTATGATTTCGAGTTTAAAAATTTTACTTTTTTACCACAAAAAACGTTGGCTTGGCGCTCGTCAACAGGCGAAATGATCTTACTTATTTTCAAAGCGAAACTAGGGAGAAAGAATAAAAAGCTTGGCTCAACTTTTATATCTCACAGCATTCACAGCCGAATACTTTTGAAGGAGAGCTTGGCTGCCGTTTTTTTTTTACAAATTTTTGTATTTGGTTGGATTAAGGCTACTAATAGCCCAGAGACTTTCTTATACTTACCCTCTTAATGTGACTAACTATGTAAAGCGTAAGACTGTCTTCAGTCAGGAATGCTGGTGTGCGGAGTAGACCGCATAACGACCTCTCTTGGTGTATGCATTGACTGAAAACAAGCACGAGTACGGAGAGAAGTCTACCATTATTATACACAGATTCTTCCAACGTAAAACTAGATTTGGTGGAGGTGCCGGGTTCCTGGTCACGATGCC
>JAMZAV010003533.1:0-26990 GCA_024449915.1 Sweltsa coloradensis
CCCAGGGGGGGTCCTTTTGCTGATCAGAACCAGCCACAGGTATGGGGAGGAATTGCGAGGTGTTCTTATGATGCGGTCATCATCGTCTTGTGTCATCGTTCGTTTTGTCATTGTCGTCGTCGCCTGGGCTGTCGTCATGTAGAGGGAAAGGTTCCTCGAAGACGACTGCCAGGGCTCGCCTTTAGTTGAAGGGAGAATATAGACTTATAACAATAAATCGAACTTAACAATGCTCTTAGGTTTGATAAATACTTTAAATAATGAACTAAATAATAAATAAAACTGACAACTGGAAGTTCAAAATGTTTTATGTGTGGCCAACATGAAAATCGCAAGTTTACCAAATAAGCGTAATGACTGTACTGGAGATTTTAATAGAAAGCTTTAAAAAAGTCCTAATTTACTAATCATTGTGTAAAATATACAAATCTCCATAAAGTAGCTAATCCCTAAACTATAATAACTGTCACAAAATGAACTTGAAACACTTGAAACAAGTCCTTGAAGTTGGCAACACTTTTTGCATGCGCATGCGCTATTGGCTAGTCGTTGACCAATTAGGATCTCTCTGTACGACCTGTGGCTAATTCAAATGTAGTAGGCCTGCACTGAAATAACATATTTTATTTGTTTAAGCATACATATTTTATATTACACCATTTTAAATGATGGTTTGTATTCAATAAGCAATTTAGGCCAATAGTTTGGGAATACAACAGCAATGTTTTTTCAATATGCATGCATATTCAAAACGAGTATTTTCATTTAAAATTTTGTCTTATTTATAATTTAAAGTACCGGTATTTAAAACTCTTCTACTATTTATGTCCTGCTAAAGTATGTGTTACTTTTAGCAACTTTAGATAGTTTTTAGATCTAGGGCGACGGTCGTCGCCCGGAAGACAAGCGAATACGACTGCTATAGGCGACACCGAACTCCGGCCCTATATACACCTACCAGAGTTGGGGGGTTTTTCAGCTATCTGCACACGGCCGCCCCGAAAGAGTTACAATCTTGAAACTCGGTATATGACCTGGTATGTGGTCCATGACATACCAAAAAAAAAATCAACCCGATCCGACAACTCGTTCTGTGTTAAAAAAGGCTCTCAACATCGTCAAATTCCTTAAAGCTGGCTGGGTGGGTGGGTGAGTGGGTGGCTATGAGTTCTCCGCGGAGAGTTCTTAAGCCTACAGAGAAAACGGTAAATCTTAGAACTATGAAACTTGGACCACACTTAGGTGTATTTCAGACGCAGTGCCTTTTGCTTTCAAAACCAAAATCGGGTAACAGGGACCGGAGAAAATCAAAATTTGGATGATAATCAAAACGCGTAATTACCAAGGCGTGGTAATTTGTACAAACTTGAAATTTAACATGCTATTAACCATTATAAATATCTTGCGTCCAAAACACAAGGGGCTAAATTTGGGATGACCATGGGCCCAAAAATGACAAAAAACATATCTGAACTTTAAGAAATGAATCATTCAAAGAAAACGCTACAACTGAGATGTTTCAAACGTGGAATACATTTTGATATCTCTCATTCTTTATCACTTTTGAATATGGAAAGCAAAATTGGTTAACGGGTACCGTAAAAAAAACCAAAATTATCAAAAGTAGGTAATTCCGTACTCTTATGAATAATACGCTATACCGAGAAAACGGTTCATCTTAGAACTTTGAAACTTGGGGCACACTCAGATGTACCTCATATAACAAAAACCGGGCAATTGGACCGGGAAAATCAAAATCAAATCAAAATCAAAACGCGTAATTACTCAGGCGTAGTAATTTGTACAAGCTTGAAATTAAACATGCTCTTAACCATTATAAATATCAAGTGCTTATGCTAGTGCGTTGGTCTTGTTGTTAGCGTATCTGCTTCCAATGCAGAAGGGCCAGGGTTCGATTCCCGCTAAAGTCAGAAGTTTTTTAACTTCTGATTTGGACTAAAGTCTATCAGTTCTTGTCTTAGGAGTTTGTAAACGGTGACTTTGGAGCCGTCCTAGCAAAATCAAAACGCGTTATTACTCAGGCGTAGTAATTTGTATACAAGCTTGAAATTAAACATGCTCTTAACCATTATAAATATCAAGTGCTTATGCTAGTGCGTTGGTCTTGTTGTTAGCGTATCTGCTTCCAATGCAGAAGGGCCAGGGTTCGATTCCCGCTCAAGTCAGAAGTTTTTTAACTTCTGGTTTGGACTTAAGTCTATCAGTTCTTGTCTTAGGAGTTTGTAAACGGTGACTTTGGAGCCGTCCTAGCAACGAAGCACATAATAAATTCCAGAGTTGTTCTGGATCGGCCTTGTTGATTCTGGCGTTGATCCGCGGATGTTCGCACTGTCCATACCACTGATTGATATATGTTTCCCATTAAAAAATATAAATCTTTGGTTGGTTATCGCTCACTCGTCGATTGCGTCGGACCCTACAGTGTTGGCTTGGTCGCTTTGATTTCAAGTCCCCCACTGAAAATCAGTTATATATAACTGAGTGGGTAGACTCTAAATAAAATTTATTTATTTATTTATTCAAGGGGTATCTTTGGGGGGACCGTGGGCCCAAAAATGTAAAAACAACAACTTTGAACTTAACAAATTTAATCATTCAAAGTCCATCATTCACACCTTGATAGCGAACGAACAACAAAAAGATGTGATATCCCCCCAAAATACAAAAATTTGTAAAAAAGACGGCAGCCAAGCTCTCCTTCAAAAGTCTTCGGCTGTGAATGCTGTGAGATATAGAAGTTGAGCCAAGCTTTTTATTCTTTCTCCCTAGTTTCGCTTTGAAAATATGTAAGATCATTTCGCCTGTTGACGAGCGCCAAGCCAACGATTTTTGTGGTAAAAAAAGTAAAATTTTTAAACTCGAAATCATAAAAAAAATGACTTGGCCATTGAATTTGGTTCATGGCCAAGAATTTTTTTATGATTTCGAGTTTAAAAATTTTACTTTTTTACCACAAAAATCGTTGTCTTGGCGCTCGTCAACAGGCGAAATGATCTTACATATTTTCAAAGCGAAACTAGGGAGAAAGAATAAAAAGCTTGGCTCAACTTCTATATCTCACAGCATTCACAGCCGAAGACTTTTGAAGGAGAGCTTGGCTGCCGTCTTTTTTACAAATTTTTGTATTTTGGGGGGATTATTAACTACTGGCACTTCGTAGTAACTACTCAGCCAGTAGTTAACTACTCAGCTCAGTAGTTAACTACTAGCCTTCCAGTAGTTAACTACTTGGCCTCAGTAGTTCACTACTCAAGCCCAGTAGTTAACTACTTGGCCTCAGTAGTTCACTACTAGCCTTCCAGTAGTTAACTACTGAGTCTGAGTAGTTAACTACTCGAGGCCAGTAGTTAACTACTGGCAATTCAGTAGTTAACTACTAGGCCCTTCACTAGTTAACTACAGACGTCAGTAGTCATACTACACGGACTGAGTAGTTTTGAGTAGTTTTACTACTGAAAACTACTTGAACACCAGTAGTTTTTTTCTGTAAGGGTAGAGGAAGAAAAGGGGGTTCTAACGCCGAGGTCGTCATCGTCGTCGGGAAGGTTGTCCAGGGAAGGGCCCATGTTGTTCAGAACCAGACACGGGTAGAGGAAGAAAAGGGGTTCTAACGCCGAGGTCGTCATCGTCGTCGGGAAGGTTGTCCAGGGAAGGGCCCATGTTGTTCAGAACCAGACACGGGTAGAGGAAGAACAGGGGGTTCTAACGCCGAGGTCGTCATCGTCGTCGGGAAGGTTGTCCAGGGAAGGGCCCATTGTTGTTCAGAACCAGACACGGGTAGAGGAAGAACAGGGGGTTCTAACGCCGAGGTCGTCATCGTCGTCGGGAAGGTTGTCCAGGGAAGGGCCCATGTTGTTCAGAACCAGCCACGGGTAGAGGAAGAAAAGGGGGTTCTAACGCCGAGGTCGTCATCGTCGTCGGGAAGGTTGTCCAGGTGGGGCCCATGTTGTTCAGAACCAGACACGGGTAGAGGAAGAAAAGGGGGTTCTAACGCCGAGGTCGTCATCGTCGTCGGGAAGGTTGTCCAGGGAAGGGCCCATGTTGTTCAGAACCAGCCACGGGTAGAGGAACGCCGAGGTCGTCATCGTCGTCGGGGAGGTTGTCCAGGGAAGGGGTCAAGTTCCCCTGCGACGATTGCCAGAGCTCGCCTCTAGTTTCTAGCTGATGTATACGAATAGAATTTTTCTCTTAAATTTCGCTTTAACGCCCAGAGCCATGCTCTGGGCTAATTCTACCCCATGCCCAGATGGGGAAGGAGAACTGAGAGAAAAAAATCCTTTTGTAAATTGTTTTGTGAGAGTACGAAAATTTGACACGGTAATCATTAATTTGTTAGAAGATCTTCATATGTTTTGAAGTGATGAAATTGCGTGCGCAAGGCATCATGTAACATTCTACTAGCATATGATGTACGGTTAAAGGTACGCCACATCTGGAAACAACGATTGCCAGAGCTCGCCTCTAATTTCGCGGAGTAATAAATACTCTCTTACATACTTGCTGAAGTTTGCGAGATGACTTTTTCTCTTCAATCGCCTTTTATGATTAGCGGAGCCATACACTTGGCCAATAATTCAACCTCGAGCCTAGACCGGGAGGGAAGGCGTTGGCTTGTCACCTATTGGCATTTAAAAATTACATTTTAACCTAGGGAAACTACAGTTTAGGGTGCAATGTATCAATGTATGCCCCCTCTTCAGGTGAACTAGGTACGTTGCGGGCTGTTTGAGTGAACTCTATTCCTTGCATTCGCATAAACGACTGAGGAAAACCTCGTGAAAAACCTTCAGTCAGGATTGCCGGTCAAGACGGGATTCGAAACCAGGACCTCCCGGATCAGAGTATCGCGCTTTGCGCTCGAATTACCATTGTCGGTATCTGACATGTGGTCTGTTTTGAGTTTGTTGGCGAAATACGTTCCTGTGAATAAAGTTAATACTTAGTTGCAACATGTGTAATGATCAGTATGGCCGCTCAGGGTGGCGGCTCCTTCAGTTACATAGTTGCATTGGATATGACAGAAACGACTGTGCCGGCACGACAGCGCGAAAAGTTTTTCTATGATTTTAAATAAATTAAAAAATATTTGCGTAGCTCAATGAGTGAGAGTCGACTCAGTGGTTTAACATTGCTCAGTATCGAGGGTGGAAGACACATTTATCGACGAATTAGAGCTGACACTAACGCTCGCCGGAAAGCTCGATTTGCAGAATTAAATAACAATATAAGCTTAATGACTTTAATTTACAACAGTTGTTGGTGTCGATATAATTTATTTACTAGGAAAACGCTAAAGTCCCGTCGCGTTGTTGAGCGAGCACCGGTACGTGCAACACGACCCGAGTACGACATTCCCATAATGTTACATACCAATAAGTCTTTAAGGTCTTGACCGAATTTAGCTAAACATTTGTAAAATAATAGAGAATGTTGTACTTTTTGACCCTGCAAAATTTCATAACGATCGGAACATTTTTTATATATATATAACCAACGATCGGATTTTGTTCAAAAACTATACAGCAACCCGCATAGGTAATATGTACATGTGTGCAAAATTTCAGGTCGATCAGAGAAACGGTGCGACCTGTACCGAAGCAGTAACAGAAAAAAAACAGACATTCGAGCCATAAGAGACAAGTGGAGACGCTCGCTCAATTATTGTGATTTTAGTTAATAAATGTTTACGATATTATTATGACGCGGGGGGCCCACATTCTGCGCTACGACACTGGACACGGGCATCGTTATCCGACAACATGCGATTGTCTTCTTTTCCAATTAGTCAAGTTTAGAAAATCTCCCGATAAATTTCTACCTTTTCACGGAAATACAAGCAATCAATATCAAATTTTGACTGCATCTTAATCATGTAGAATTAAACTTCGAGTGCCATTGGAGAGAAGTTTTGGTTTTCATTAATTACGCCATATTAATTGTTTAGTTCGATTGTGTGGGTTAAGCTGAAAAATTACATCCCAACAAATACAAAAATTTGTAATAAAAACGGCAGCCTAGCTCTCCTTCACAAGTATTAACGAACGAACGACATAAGCAACTAGGGCGCTTCAACCGGTTAGGTCATATTGCGCCGCCTGTGATAATGAAAGTTGATGAGATGAGGAGATAATGGTGTGTTTGATGATTAGATTGTTTTCCAAGTGTATAAATAACAAAATAAAATGATGATGAAAGTAATAGCAAAATAAAAGTTATGTTTATGAATGAAAATAAAGAAAATAAAGAAATGTGTATGATGTGAATTTAAATTTTGTTAAATAGATTACTATGGATGAGAAATTTAGAAAGTTTTTCGCATTTATCATATGAAAGAAAATCTTCGTATGATTGGGAGAGATCAAATTGCGTGCGAGAGGCATCATATTTGGTACATTCTGCTAGCATATGATGTACGGTTAAAGGTACATCACATGTGTCACATATGGGCATAACCTTTTCTCTGGTTAAGAGATATCCGTGTGTTAGGCGTGTGTGGCCTATACGAAGTCTAGACAATACCACCTCTTCTCTACGTGAGAGTCGAGACGAAGGTGGACGAATTTTATTGGTCAATGTGGGCATCACACTATACGCAATTTGTTATCTTGCAACATATCCCAAGATGCTTGTCGCAAAACCTAAAATCGTTGCTTGAATCCACTCTTGACATCTGGAACGGGAACTAGATTGAAATCAACGTCGCGACGCTGGGAAGCTTCCTTAGCAGCCCTATCAGCGTGTTCATTTCCCTCTATGCCCACGTGTCCAGGTATCCAGCAAAACTCTATTATATAACCCTTTGAGGTTAGTTTTTCTAAATAGAATTGGATGTCTTGTACCAAATGATGACTTGAATACATAAGTTCGATAGCTTGAAGTGAACTTAACTATCTGAACACAAAAGGTATTCTCCACAACGACAGCATAGAATGTATTTAAGAGCTTCACGGATGGCGAATAACTCTGCAGTGAAAACTGAACACACGTCGCTTAGCCTGAAACGTTTAGTTAAGGTGGAGCAATAAAAAGCACTTCCAACCTTGTTGTCAATTTTGGAGCCATCTGTGAATACCAAAGTAAACCTTTGATGTGCATGGCAAATCTTTCTAAAGTTAATTTTGAAATACAGTATCGCAAGTAGAGTTTTTATCAAAACGACAAAGGTCGAATAGAATTATCGGCTCTGGTGTAGACCAGGGCGGGTTATTGCTAAAAACAAAATTAAAAACTGTTGGCGGATTAAAATCTATAAGATTAAACAAAAGTTTACAGTGAGTTTGAAACAGTTGTGAGACATGGATTTAAATCAGAAATAAACAACGTTTAAATAAACTAGGGGCGTAACGATTATGGCGCCGCCTGGGATATTGTTAGTCATTGAAATGAATTTTATGTTTTGTAAGTTAAATTAGATTATGGCGCGTCGAACGTAATTTTATAATGCGTCACTCTAGAATATTGGGGATATCGGTAAGAAGGTCCCATGCTGGTCAGAACCAGCCCATGAGTAGGGAGTGGAATATGGAGGTCAAACAGAACGACAAAAGAAATAAGGGTGCTTCAACCGGGTAGGTTATATTACAAGTCGCCTGTGATATTGTTATATAATAAAAATACGTGTATGGTATGTTTGATGAATATTTATTGTTTTCTTATGATGAAGATGATAGCAAAAGAAAAAGAAAAAAATATTTGAATAAAAAATGAAATGTGTTTGATGTTAGTTAAATTTTGGGTGGGGAAATGGTTAAGTTTCCCGTTGCGATCGTCGTTGACTTTCCTTTCGTTCGTATCGTCGTTTTCCTTTACGCCGTCATCGTGAGAATAGGGGAAGGTGTCTTAGTTGACGACCGACAGAGCTCGCCTCAGCTTCGGTTTTGGTTTTTATAGTTTCCCAGAGTATAACCCGCACCCGGCCAAGATGGGGACAAAACCCAGCCACGAGTAGAGCCTGGAACGGTTTTTTATAGTTAAGCTTATTTGGATTATGGGCGCGTCAACTGTTAGGTCATAATACGCCACTCTAGCCTAGGGAATATAGGAATGAATCAGATGTCAGAACCAGTCAAGTGTGGACGGAGGATGGGGGATTCCCACGAAGTGGTCGTCATCGTATTTGCCACCGTTCGTGTTGTCATAGTTGTTGTCGTCGACGGGAGGTCGGCATGGAAAAGGGAAGAGGTCCCCGCCGATGATTGTCACAGTTGACCTCTAGTTTTACGTGGAGTAATACTACTGCCCTTTAACATACAAGCTAATGTATGGGGAGGAATATCCCATGCTGGTCAGAACCAGCCACAAATATTGGGCTTAAACCACGACAAAGTCACGAGCTGCACTTCCCGATCTAAATTGTTTCTTGTATCAAGACGCACACGCCAACTAAGATGGTTGTAGACACCTCGGTTGCTGGGCAGAGCGATGCTGGATATTATCTTCTCCCGGGTCCTAGGCTGGTTCACAGAGCCACGGCCAATGATTCTCTGTGCGACGAGACTTATAATGTATAAGAACCTGAGCTCTGCAGATTCCCAAGTTTCAATGCAAAGTTATTTATTAAATATATCTTATACATTCAAATGCCATAGCTCTTATGAACAGCCATGCCTGAAGATAATTTCCTTACAGAAACAAAAGCAACACTAGTATCGGCTTGTTGGACTCAACGCCTTCGTTCACAATGTAAACAACGTGGTTCCCGCAAGTCACGGCCATGTGGATAGTTTGTTTATAAAGTAGTTTTTGGTTTATTTGGATTCAGGACTTGTCAATCGTTCGGTCATAATGTACTACTCTAGCCTAGGGAATATGGGGAGGAGGAGCCCATGCTGGTCAGAACCAGCCACGGGTAAGGAGAGAAAAGGGGTTATCGTGTCGCGGTCGTCATAGTCTTCGTCATCGTTCGTGGTGTCATTGTCGTCATCGTCGTCGAGGGGTCGTCAAAGGAATGGGTCAAGGTCCCCGATGACAATTGTCAGAGCTTGCCTCTATTTTCGGGGAGTAAAATACTACCCTTCATACTAGCTGGTGTTTGCGAGGTGGACATTTTCTCTTGAATGGCCTTGTACGATTAGCAGAGCCATGCTCTGGGCCAATTCTACCCCGGGCCCAGACGGGGATTGGAAGTCGTGAGATAAGACCCGTGCTGGTCAGAACCTGCGGTCACCGGTAGGAGGATGAAAGGGGGGGTTCTTGGGCGGTTGGTATATACGTGAGTGTAATGGCATGTACCCAAAAATAAATATAAATTTCTCTGTATACCGTTTTTAAATTCAGGGTATATGCTTCACTTTGGCTTTCACCTGTATGTATACCCTTGATACAAATGAACAAATCCAATGACAAGTCAAACAACAAAACATGTCATATAATTTTGCAATTACAACAATGAACAACAGTAGCATCAAACACACGGTATAGAAACGAACTTAAAACTCTTCTTCCGGGACTGTTCGAGCTTATCCCGAATTGAAGTTGGCAGGGGGGGACCTCCCCAGACCCCATTCATCAACCGCCAAGAATATAAATTACGACGTGAGAAACTAGGGAGCTTTAACCCGTTAGGTGATATTGCGTTGCATGCGATTTTGTTTGTTTGGTGAAAAAATTATTTTCTAAGATTAAAAAATAAAAAAAATGAAAGAGATGATAGAAAAAAGAAAAGAAAATATTTACTGATATTCACAGATGGTTCCAAAATTGAAAACAAGGTTGGGAGTCCTTTATATTGCTCTACCTTAACTGAACGTTTCAGGCTGAGCGACGTGTTGCCGTTGTTGTGTTTTACAACACGTGCAACACGGGTGATGTTAGGCGTCTTTACTGAGTATAATAAAACAATAATATCGGAATATCTCAATTGTATCGTTTGATACAATGGAACTACGAAAACACTGCAACGCATCGATATAATACAGGGTCCTGTAGAGCCTTGAAGGTGCATCACATGTGTCACATCTGGGAACAACCTTTTCTCCGTCAGTGAAAGATTCCGACGCAAGTTAACATATTTAAATTGAGATGTGAGAATAGTTCTGTCTGATGAGGCGTGGGTTTATAAGAGTCGTGATTGTTGTTATATCAGAATGGCGACTCATTTAAATAAATTCGTTTTAATCACGATTTATTTTAATGTATTATTATGAAAAAGTTCGTCTGAATAAATGTGCAGTTTTAAAATAGTATATCTGTATAATTCAATTATATTTCAAAACACGAATGGAATGGCTCAACTTACACTGATATTTTTGTTGGATTTTTGGTTTATTTGGATTAAGGATGCGTCAACCGTTAGGTCATAATGCACCACTCTAGCCTAAGGGGGTTGGGGGGAGGGGCCTATGCTGGTCAGAACCAGCCACGGGGACAGGAGAAGAAGGGGGGTTTCTCACGTCGTGGTCGTCATCGTCTTTGTCATCGTTCGTAATGTCACTGTCGTCATCGTCGTCAAGGGGTTGTCAAGAGAAGGGGGAAAGGTCCCCGACGACGATTGCCGGAGCTCGCCTCTATTTTTGGGCAGTAAAATTACTATCCTTCATACTAGTTGATGTTTGCGAGTTGGACTTTTACTCTTGAATCGCCTCGTACGATTAGCAGAGGCATGCTCTGGGCCTATTCTACCCCGGGGGGCCTATGCTGGTCAAAACCAGACACGGGTAGGGCGCTGCGGTCGTCATCGTTACTATCTTTAGACTGAAATGGCTTTACTTTCTTGCCAGATTCTGAGTGGTGGAAGTTAAGGTTTCAAGTTTATTGGTTATGAAGGCGTCAACCTTTAAGTCACATTGCACCTCCTGTGATAATAAGGTTTGTTAGTTAGACGAAAGGATTCCTTGGGTTCATTTTCTTTAGTTTGTTTATTTACCTTTTAACTAAATAAAATTAATGATTAAATTGAAACAAAAAAAATATTGAATTGAGAAATTGTTTAAATACATTTATTATTATGTTAGTTAGTGATTTTAATAGGAACGTGAAAAAGATTTATTTCGACCATCACCCGAGACCGCCATGTTTTAGTAATGCTTATGCTTATGCTTATGACGATTGCATTAAACTTAATGTTCATGCTTGTATGTCCAATACCGAGTTTTACTTCAACTTTTTACAGGATAATGTTTGTCAGTGGGGAAACTCTAGTATCCAGCCAGGTGAACTGGTGAGTAGGAGGTTCATGTATTCGATTAAGGGGGTAATTCCCATGGTTGTTTGGAGACTAAAAGAGAAGCATTATTACACGCAAGAACTTTCAGGAGGTTTGCAAGGATGGCAATGACGGGATCTGAAGAGAGAGAAGTCAAGGCTGCAGCTAGGGTTGCAATGATGTCCCAGACAGGGGACTGGGTGGATCAGGGTTGCAGGACGGGGGTTTGTTTGGTTTTGGGGGGAGATCGAACACGGTGTTGGTTGGTGTTAGTTAATACATCAGCATAAGAACGGGTTTCCCTGTCATAAGAAGTTACAGGGGGTGTACGAGTCGGAGTGGTTTCCTTTTGAAGTCGATGATCGGTGGTGATGCCGGTGAGGGTGGACTGTCCGGTCTGGTTCTTTTACAGGCACAGTTCCTTTCTGAGGAGAACGTGCACAAGACTGCAACTCTAGATGACGACGACAACAGGAACTAGGACACTTCCTGTACGACGCAGGGTGGGATTCTCCACAGTTGTGCATGTTGCTGGTGAGGGCCCTGGAAGCCAAGTCTTGAGACCACTCGTTCCAACTCACACACGTTCTGAGTCGAGAAATTCCTCCAAGTCGCTCAAAATCGCCAAATCGGTAGTCTTGGGGACAAGTTCACGAGTCGCACGGTGACTTGGAACGAATATTTTTTCTCGTTTCAAACCCCGAGATATTTGTTGGTGACTTGTGAACTTTGTCGACTTGAGACGATCATAACAGTTTGTTATTTTTATTTATGTATTTATTTATTTATTTATTTATTTATTTATTTATTTATTTATTTATTTATTTAACGTCTATCCTATTCAGTTATAAAAACTGATTTACAAAGGAGGACAACTAAATAAATCTTATTACATAGATGCAGACACAACAATGAACTACATTTAAGTAAATACTATTGATTTGGTAGTTATAAATTGTGACAGATTAATCTAGATGAACGTTGTAAATGCAATTATAGATGTAACAAGGTGAGATAGCAGCCGGCAAATCTACGTAACCGTATTAATACAGGCATCACACTCTTTCCAAATTGATCCAACACCAAGTTTAAATAAAATATGTAAAAAAAAAATTATTATCTGACTTTGGATATCTAGGCCAAACTTTAAAAAACAACAACAAAAACAACAATACAATAAACAAAATAGCACAGCTTATGGCTCTGCTAATCGTAAAAGGCGATTCAAGAGAAAAAGTCCACCTCGCAAACATCAGCTAGTAAGAGCGGAGTATATTAAACTCCCCGAAACTAGAGTTGAGCTCTAGCAATCATCGTCGGGGACCTTAAACCCTTCTCTTATCGCTCACTCGTCGATTGCGTCGGGGCCTACAGGGTTTGCTTGGTCGTTTTTGATTTAAAGTCCCCCACTGAAAATCAGTTATATTATATAACTGAGTGGGTAGACTCTAAATACAATTTATTTATTTATTTATTTTTATAACGATGATAAAGACAATGACGGCGACGTAAGGAACCCCCCTTCCTCTCCTTACCCGTGGCTGGTTCTGACCAGCATGGGCCCCTCCTCCACAACCCCCTTAGGCTAGAGTGGAGCATTATGACCTAACAGTTGACGCGTCCTTAACCCAAAAAAAACCCCAAAAAATTCAAAACCACAGCTTTCATAATAAGGAAATCTGTTTTTTCGATCAAGCTAGCTGTGATTTTGATTGATTTTATTTTGTTACAAAGTTTTCTATTGGTCACTATGGGATTGTTGGGGGCGGAGCCTCAAGCCGTGAAAATGGTCCCAAGACCATGGAGTTATAAATAGTACTGGCGTACTTATCGTTTACCCCAAGTCACCGGTGACATAGAATGAGCGACTCGACTCACTTCTCGACTCGAAACGAGTGGTCTCAAGACTTGGCCTCCTGGTCATCGTCGTCTTTTTGTTTTCTTTTTGTTTATTTGGATTAAGGACGCGTCAACCGTTAGGTCATAATGCACCACTCTAGCCTAAGGGGGAGGGGAGGAGGGGCCCATGCTGGTCAGAACCAGCCACGGGTAAGGGGAGGAAGGGGGGTTTCTCACGTCGCGGTCGTCATCGTCTTTGTCATGTCGTCGTCGTCGAGGAGGTCGTCAAGAGAAGTGCCCCGACGACGACTGCCAGAGCTCGCATAAAGTTTCGGGGAGTAAAATACTCCCCTTCATACTAGCTGATGTTTAACAGATGGACTTTATCTCTTTCCTCGCCTGTTACAATAAGCAGAGCCATAATGTTGGACGAGTTCTACCCCGGGCCATGACGGGGGCTATATTGTTGTGATAATTTTTGTATTTATTATTTTTAATTGTTTTTAATTGTGAATTATTATATTTATTGTTTTAACGTTGGCAGGCATGAAGTGAGCTTGGAGCTATGTTCTCTTCTGCCATCCTCTTGACACATTCAACTAGATACATGTGTTGGAGAATATATAATAAATTAACGATTGGCATACTTATTGTGCAGTAACCTGAATTGAAACAGATGTAAGGCAATGAAGTTTGTGACCTTTTTTTGGTTTATTTGGATAAAGGGCGCGACAACCGTAAGGTTATAATGCTACATTTAGCCTAGGGTGAAGGGGTAAAGGGGGCCCCATGCTGGTCAGAACAGCCACGGGAAAAGGGGCGGAAGGGGGGATTCTCACGTTGCAGTCGTCATCGTCTTTGTCATCGTTCGTTGTCATTGTCATTGTCGTCGGGTAGGTCGTAAAGGGGACGGGGAGGTGGTCTTCGACGACGATTGTGAGAGCTCGCCTTTCGTATCGGGGAGTAATAACTTCTCTCTTACTAGCTAAATTTGCGAGGTGGATTTTTTCTCTTGAATCGCCTTTTACGATTAGCAGAGCCATGCTCTGCGCCAAATTATTAAACCCGGGGCCCAGACGGGGGGGGTGGGGAAATTGAAACAGCCTCTAATTAGACGACAAGAGAAACTAGCAAGTAATAACGATTATATTGAGCCGCATGTGATGTTGTAAGTTATTTAATTAAATTTATATTCTGTTAGTATTGTTTTTTAGTTTATTTGGATAAAGGGCGCGTCAACTTTTAGGTTATAACCACTATAAAAATAAAGTGCTCTATACTTGGGAATTTGGTAGGCAACAATCACATACTGGTCACCAAAAACGAGTCAAACAAATATAATTTTGCAATCACAACAATCATCAACAGTCACCATTAACACACGTTATAAAAACCAACTTAAAACTTTTTCCCGGGGACTGTGCGAGCTTGTCCCGCATTAGCTGGGGGGGGGGGGTCTACACAGTCCCCATTAAACAACGACGTGAAAAACTAGGGCGCTTAAACCCGGTTAGGTCATATTGCGACGCCTGTGATATTGTTTGTTTGATGATTATATTGTTTTATAGTTGTAACAAGAAAAAAAAATTATACAGATCTTAGTAATAGAAAAATAAATATTATTTACTGATTCACAGATGGCTCCAAAATTGCCCAGCACGGTTGGAAGTGCCTTAATTCTCCACCTTATATCTAAACGTTTAGGCTAAGCGACGTGTTGCCTTTGTGTGTGTTTACAACACGTACAACAGGGTGATGTTAGGCGTCTGTACTGAGTATAATAAAACGAATTATCGGAATATCTCAATTGTATCGTTTGATTCAATGGAACAACGAATACACTGCAACGCATCGCAATAATAGGTTCCTATACGCGTTTCCAAGCAAACCCGGGTTTTACTTCCTGGTGGCGAATAATAAAATTTACAAAAACAAATCTTAAAGGGCACCTATCGGTGATGGGCGGAAGGCGCGCTACGTAGACAGACAGATAGACGTGAGAAACTTTTGGCGCTTTAACCAGTTAGGTCATATTGCGGTGCCTATGATAATGAAATTTGATGAGATGCGTTAATGGTGTGTTTGATGATTCTATTGTTTTCTTAGTGTGTATAAATAACAATATAAAGTGATGTTTGATTAAAGTCATATCAAAATAAAAATTATGTTGTAAAACGAAAATAAAAAAATTAAAGAAATGTGTATGATGTGAAAAAAATTTTGCATAATAGATTTCTATGGATGAGAAATTTAAAAAGTTTGTCGCCGTGATCATATAATAGAAGATCTTCATATATGATTGGGAGAGATCAAATTGCGTTCGCAAGGCATCATATTTGGTAATTCTACTAGCATATGATGTACGGTTAAAGGTACATCACATGTGTCACATATGGGAATAACCTTTTCTTTTGGTTAAGAGATATCTGTGAGTTAGACTGTGGTGGCCTATTTGAATTCTAGACCCAAAACCACCTCTTCTCTACGTTAGAGTCGAGAAGGGATGGGGACGAATTTTATTAGTCAGTGTTGGCACGACACTATGCAATTGTTATTAAGCGAGCGAAAACGAGCGTTTCCATTTGACTCTGCCGGAAAAATTTCACTGGTATTGTTTTTTTTTTTTTGTTTCTTTTTTTTGTTTTTGTTTGTATGTCTCGCCATAACGTTCGAACGGAGGCTCGGATCGAGTTGAAATTTTGACCATCCGCAAGCTTCGTTCTCGATTTAATGCATCAGTTTTGTATCAAAATCGTTCAAAAAGTTAAAAAGTTACATTAAAATTTAACCGAAAGTTTTTTTTTCAAACTAAACGGCGACAAATCTGAGATAGCCAAATCATTTAGAATGTCCGTCCCGATCACGAATATGTTAATTTTATTTTGATCCCATAAGTAGTTTAAATAAAAATTACATTATATCAAAAAAGAACATTGCCATGGCAACGAAAAGACGCGCGAAGTTTCAATGCACTGCCACCTAGAAGAAATCAAAATACTTTCGAGGAAGCAGTCTATTATTTTTCACCAAAGGTTTAAATAGTTTTCCCAAGGAGTCAAGGTCCTCTAGATGGCGGTGGATTTTACACACGGGTTTACCCAAATACCTTGGCAATAATAAATAATATTGGAAAATGGCCCGTGGACAGCGAACGTCGCATGTTTTAAAATTTAAAAAAATGTGCAAATGGGGTCTAGCTATAGCACGTGCTCGCTTATCACCCCGTCCAACTGAGCGTTTTCCCAGTTATGCACACATCACAAGATGCCTGTCGCAAAGCGAATAGAAGGGGGTTCTCACGATGTGGTCGTCATCGTCTTTTGTCATCGTTAGAGTTGTCATAGTCATGGTCTCGGGAGTTCGTCAAAGGATAGGGGATGTGTCCCCGACGACGATTACCAGAGCATCGGTCCTAGTATCGTGGAGTATACTAGCTCATACTAGCTGATCTTTGCACATTCTTTCCTCGCCTTGTACGATTAGCAGAGTGTGCTCTGGCCTATTCTACCCCGGGCCCAGGGGCGGGGTTATGGTGATGGTGGTAAACGCGAGTATTGGCGTAAAATCAGAAAGAAAAAATATATATTCCGGCATGCAGCAAACGTTATCTATATGCAGGGTGCACGCTGTTGGGCTACAAATAACACCTGCACCATTCACACTAACACCTGCATTTACACTTGGTACAAATAAAACAAATCCAATGTCAAGTCTAAGAAAAACCTAATATAATTTTGTTTCAAAACAATCATCACCAGTCATCACTAACGAATGTTAAAACACTCGTGCTTAAAACTCATCTTCCGGGGCTGTGGCCCTAGGCCTGCAATAGTGGTTTGGGGGGGGGGGATCTCCCCCGGTCTGTTTTGAAGAGAATCAGGTATTTTATCAATAATATTAATAGGATGAGCGTAGCGAAGATTCCATTTCACTACACTGGAGAAAAAAATCCGGACTGATTTTTTTTTCTTCTTGTTGTATTTTTGTCTGTTTGTTTACACGATTCCGGCTAAACCGATACTCCAATTGCGATGAAATTTTCTGGAGACCTTTGAAATCTTTGAACTTAGAACTGCTACGTTTTTGAGCGCAATCAAAAAATAATTTCTCATAAAATCGCAATTTTACGATTTTTTTCGATTTTTTTTTAATTTCTTCGACTTCACCTACATGCTTTATCTGATTTGAATGATTTTTTCACAGAATCATATTTTACGAATTAAGATATTCGTGTAAAATTTGAGCGCAATCGAAAAATTATTTCTCTTGAAAATCGAAATTTTACGTTTTTTTTTCTTTTTTAAAACAATTCTTTGACTAATAACACCTACATGCTTTATCCGATTGTTATGATTTTTTCACAGAACCTTAGTTCTATGAATTAATATATTCCTGTGAAATTTGAGCGCAATCGAATAATTATTACTTATGAAAATCGCAATTTTACAATTTTTTTCTTTTTTAAAATTACGATTTAAAAAAAAAAAAAAATTATTTAATAAAAATTTATTAAAAAAAATCTTCAACTTAGTAATGATTTTTTCACAGAACAACAGAAAATCCGCATAACACATGGCAGCTCAATGCACCAATACGCTCATCCAGCAACGCGGCGGGACTTAAGCGTTTTCCTAGTATGTTCTTCGTTGGCACAACAAAACGACGTGAGAAACTAGGGCGCTTCAACCTGTTATATTGCGCCGCCTGGAATATTGATAGTTAATGAAATGAGTTATTGGTGTGTTTGATGATTGTTTGATTGTAAGTGTATTTTTTTTTTTTTTGATTAAGGACGCGTCAACCGTTAAGTCTTAATGCACCACTCTAGCCTAAGGGGGTGGGGAGGAGGGGCCCATGCTGGTCAGAACCAGCCACGGGTTGGGGGAGGAAGGGGGGGTTTCTCACGTCGCGGTCGTCATCGTCTTTGTCATCGTTCGTTGTGTCATTGTCATCGTCGCCGGGAGGTCGTCAAGGGAAGGGGGCAAGGTTCCCGACGACGATTGCCAGAGCTCGCCTCTAGTTTGGGGAGTAAGATACTCCGCTCTTACTAAGTGATGTTTGCGAGGTGGACTTTTCCTCTTGAATCGTCTTTTACGATTAGCAGAGCCATGCTCTGGGCCAATTCTACCCCGGGCCCAGACGGGGAATAATTATATAAATATACAAAAAAAATTTATTGTGATGATAGAAAAATCCAACACAAAATTTAATTTTTTGAATGGAAATAAAGTAGGCCTAAATGTGTATAATGTGGATTTAATTATTGATAGATTATTAACTTGAATGAGAAATTGAGAAAGTTTGTCGCCGTTATCATAATTTGCCAAACGTTTTTTGTATTAAGAGTGAGACATATCAAATTATTGCGTGCGTTAGTAGACATTCTGTGACATTCAAGTGTACACGCGTGACTGTGTTTCGGGAGGTTCCGGGTTCATATCCCATCAAAACCGGTAATCCTGACAAAATATGTTTAGGGAGGTTTTCCTCAGTTGTTAATGCGAATGCAGAGGATTGAGTCCTCTGAAACAACCCTAGGACACCCCTTCACAAACTGTCCAATTTCCAATATACCTAGTTAGACACCTGCACGGACTTGCATTGCACCCTGGGCAGGTTTTTCATGACAAATCATTTAAAGTATAATATATTCTGCTACGATCAGGGAACAACCTTTATTCATGTTTTAAACCTTGAGTCATGGTTATAGGCTAAAATATAAGCTAATTTCTCAACCATAATGTAAATAAGACAAATTAGGCCAACCCATCAAACCCTGCACGGTTTACCAAATCATCAGCTAGAAACTGATGGACTCACACCTAGTTAGTGTTAAACACTTCAACCTTACGGGAATAAAACCTTAAACCTTCTGCATTGGAAGCAGAACATGGAAACAATCAAAATCCTCGACGACGTGAGAAACTAGGGCGCTTCAACCGGTTTGGTCATATTGCGCCGCCTGTGAAATAGTAAGTATCAACTAAATATTTAAACGATTGTGTACGTAACATTCATAATATACTGGTTTTCGGAATTTTGTTTGAAAGTTATTTCGAAAATATGGATTTTGGATACATGCAGTTTAAAGTCGTGTCAACCGTTTAGGTTTAACCGTTTAGGTCATAAAGCGCCACGGGCAAGTGGAGGAAGGGGAGCTTTTTTTAATTTATGAAGAAAAAAAAAATTAAAATTTTTAAAATCTTTTGACGTTTTCACTGGTTTATTAATTTGGATTCAGGGCGCGTCAACCGTTAGGTCATAATGCACCACTCTAGCCTAAGGGGGGTGGGGAGGAGGAGCCCATGCTGGTCAGAACCAGCCACGGGTAAGGGGAGGAAGGGGGGTTTCTCACGTCGCGGTCGTCATCGTCTTTGTCATCGTTCGTTGTGTCATTGTCATCGTCGCCGGGGGGTCGTCAAGGGAAGGGGGTGGCGTCCCCGACGACGATTTCCAGAGATCGCCTCTAGTTTCGGGGAGTAATTATTTACTCCGCTCTTACTAGCTGATGTTTGCGAGGTGGACTTTTTCTCTTGAGTCGCCTTTTACGATTAGCAGAGTTATGTTCTGGGCCAACTCTACCCTGGGCCCAGACGGGGACTGCCCCAAAGAATTACCAAAGTACCTTCAAAATAAAATTCAGAGAGATATGGATTCTTTTTCATGATGCTTTTTCCGAACTAAGGAACTTATCATCTTCGAATATTAGTTTCTTCTCTCCGTTTCTCTGATCGACCTGAAATTTTGCACACATGTACATACCACCTAGGCGGGTTGCTGTATAGTTTTTGAAAAAAATCCGATCGTTGGTTATAAAAAATAAAAAATAAAAAATAAAAATAAAAAAATAAAAATGTTCCGATCGTTATGAAATTTTGCAGGGTCAATAAGTACAACATTCTCTCCTATTTTCCAAATTTTCAGCTAAATCGGTCAAGACCTTAAAGACTTATTGGTAATCATAATTCGAAAAATGATGTTAAAAAATGAAGGAGGCAGTGAAGATACAAAGATACACTTTAGAAGGCATGACGTGAATTAGTACAATGCAAAGATGTTGGAATAGTATACAGTGTACAATGTCAATATCCAGTTAGGCCTACACTGTGTGGTGGGTCTTATGGAAATGTCGTACTCGGGTCATGTTCCCACGTACCGGTGCTCGCCCCAACAACGCGTCCAACTGGAAGCGTTTTCCTAGTACTTCATTTTGTGGTTAACACAATTACCTTATTTACTAGAATAACGGGGCATATAAATGTTTTTATGCATAGACTAGTTGTCAACCTTTCCACACATCACACACCTGTTTTGTGTCATCAGTCAACCGTTAGGTCTTAATGCACCACTCTAACTAGGGAAACGCCAAAGTCGTTGTTAGACGAGTGAGAGAGCCATGTGTTGATTACCCGGGAACATTTGCATTTAAGTTAGATAATTATATTCTGGTATAAATAATAGTGTTTTTAAGTTTAGTTTGTATAAGAATACGTCAACTGTAAGGCCATAATGCGCCACTGCCTCTGATAGGCTAGGGAGGCCTAAGGGAGGGGGAAGAAAAGTAAAGTTAGTTAGTACTCAACACATGGCTCACTCACTGTCTCACAACGACTTTGGCGTTTTCCATAGTATAATCTTTACACAAACATTTGTGGGCACAGACCCTTGTTGACCAGATAGGCTACACCCCAGGCTAAGTGGAACGGCCGGTGTATGACCCCTAGGACAGGTCTTCCTCCAGCGTCAATGTATGAAAAATTTAAAAACTTAAAGGCGAAAGAAAAGGGAGGGTTCTTTCGTCGTGGTCGTCATCGTCTTTGTCATCGTTCGTTTTGTCCTTTTTGTCGTCGTTGGGAAGGTCTTCAGAGAATATGGGGGGTCCCCGACGACGACTGCCAAGCTCGCATTTAGTTTCGGGAACTAATATACTTCCTTACTTACCAGCTGATGTTTGCAAGATAAAATTTCGTCTCTTTTTTCCTCGCCTGACCTTTACGATTAGTATACAGAGCCATGTTCTTGGCTTAAGGTTCTAATATGCACAGCTAAGGCAAACGGAAGCGTACGACTTCCTTGCATAGGTTAGAATAAAGTAGGCCCTTTCACTGTTTGTAGATCTCACCCCCCCCAAACGAAATGTTTAAAAAACAAACAACATCAAAAAAAAACAAAATAATAAAGGGTTTATTTTCATAGATACTTCTGATCGGAACTTTTAAAGGCTTTGTTCTTTTTACTAATGGGTAATTTTTAAAAAATTTTAATCTAGATTTAAAATTTTTTAAATTTTTATTTTAAAAGGAGCTTTAAAACGCAATGGAAAATTGCTCATTTTGTAAGCTTTTTCAGTTACCTGGGCACGGGGTGTTGATTTAAAAAAACAAACTCAATCTATTTGCCCTTTTGGCCCTAGAGCCCCCGGGCAACAGAATTTAAAATACAAAACAGGACAAAAGCTCACGGCCAAAGGGCCCCATCGGTTTTTAGCGTTAGGAAAACTTCCTTTTCCCCCTGCGCTCACTCGGGCTAACCCAAAGGGCCGGGGGGGGGGGGGGGAAAGGGGGCCTGTTGGTCAGAAAACCGCCAGGGGGGCCCGAAGGAAAGGGGGAAGGTTTTTTACGTCGCAGACGTTAAACGTCTTTTTCATCGTTCGTGTTTTCATTTTTCGTCGCGGGCCCAGGGTAGGAGGTCGACAAGGGGGGGGAAAAGTTCTTTGAAAAAGACTGCCAGAGTTTGGGCCCCTAGATTCGGGGGGTAATATAAGTTTCTCCCCTCTTACTAGCTTTATGTTTGCGAGGGGGTTCCTTTTTTTCTTGAATAACCTTGGGCCTCGGCAGAGACCCTGCTCTGGGCCAATTCTACCCCGGGCCCCGACGGGGAAACCGGGGAAGGGCCCGACGGACCCAAAATACAGTGCTGGCTTGAGCGTTAAGCAAGCCCTTCTGATTGGGAACCCTCCCGGGGGGAAATCCAAACGAGACCCTTTAAACCCCACTGAAGGTTTTGTCCGAGGTTTTTTCCCCATCTTTAAATCGAATAAAGTTTTGAGTCCTCTTAAACACCCGGGACAGACGCACTTGTACTACCCGCTTCTAGTCAGACCTTGGGGAGGGGCATGAATCGAAAATTTTCATCGTGCGTGTTGTCATTGCCACTAACAAACCTTTTACGTGAGATATTTAATTGCTAACGCACCGGCGTGTTTTTCTGATCCGGGCGGGGCTGTTACAAGGAATGGCAAATATTTTTGGGTTTTGGATTTATTTTTTAGGTTTTTTGTCCCCAAAAATCTTATAGGCGGAATCCCATGGGGTTATACCGACGACGACTTGAGAAACTGGGGCGCTTTAGCCGATTAGGTCATTTGCGCCGCTGTGCGAAAGAAAATGAATGATTAATGCAGGTTTTTGATGAAGATTTTTTTCCCTAAGAGTGTTTATAACAAAAAAAATTGATGATATAAATTTTATACCCCAAAAAAGTTATGTATTGAATAAAAAAAGAAAAAAAAAATGATATATGTGAATTGAATTTTGGTAAATAATTCTATGGATGAAAATTTAGAAATTTGCCCCGTTATCATGAAGAAGGGCCACGGATAGGGAGAGGAAAGGGTGTTTTGACGTTTGGTCGCATTATCTTTTCATCTTCGTTTTGTCTGGTCGTTGACGCGGGAAGTCTTTAAAGGGGAGGGGGGAACCCCGACGAGTACGGACTGATGGATGTGAAAGGACAAACCATGTAAAACCCCAAACGGCGTGAAAAACTAGGGCGTTAAACCGGGTTGGTCCTTTGGTCGCCTGTAAATTGTTTTGATGATGATTATATTGTTGTCTATATTTTGAAGAAAAATAAATTTCATGAATTAATTGACACGACGTGGAAACTAAGCTCTTAAAACGTTAGGATATATTGTCCCTTTAAAATTGAAAGTAATGAAAAGGGGTGATCTGATGTTATTTTTTTTGAAGGTAAAGGTCATTTAAAAAAAAAAATGATAGATTTAGGAAAATCAAAAAATTTATTTTGATTGGAAAAAAAAATAAAAAAAATAAATATAATAATTTATTATTTAAAATTTTTTTAATCAAATTTCTTAAAATGAGAAATTCAAAATGTTTGTCGCCGTTTCAGGGGATAAAAGTTTTTCAATGATTGGGAGAGTTTAAAATTGCGCGAGAGACATCCTCTCATGAGTTCCGTTCCGCTCGCCCTGCTTTTTATGAATATTTCGTTCGCTGCGATCCTGTCTAACTCCGATGTTTGGGGGGGGTGGATTTTTTTTCCTTTTGAATCTTTTTAAAACGATAAAGAGCCATGCCTGGGCCCAAATTTTTTCCCCCCGGGACCAGACGATTTTATTTTAAAAGAAAAAAAAATAATTATATAGATATAGAAAAGAAAAACAAAATATTACTTATTTTTTTTTTTAATGTCACGTCATTGTTTTGTTGCCATCTTGTTGAGTCAGGGAAGTCGTCAGGGAAAGGGGAAAAGGGCCCCAGAAAAGACCGCCAGAGCTCGCCTCTAGTTTTTTCGAGGAAAACCTCATACTTACTAGGGGGGATTTTGCGAAAAGGATCTTTCCTTGCCTTTTAATTCATTATCGGGGCTATATTTTTTAAACCCTTTCTAACCATATCCTGAAGGTTTAAAAATTTTAAATTTTTTTTCCGGTATACTGTAGACAATCTGCTGAGTCAGGTCCCCAACAACAAAAATAACACGGGGGGTAGCCATCACATTAAGTTCCCCCCCCTGACTCGAGTAGCGACCAAAACCGTACTGTGTTCTGGGGAAAAACTGTAAAAAACAATCTTCTGAGCCAGGTCCTCAGACAACATACTAACCACGGGCTAGCATCAACAATTACCAGTTCCACCTGACTCAGAGAATAGGCGACCAAGTACTGTGTTCTGGGATAATACTGTAGACAATCTGCTGAGTCAGGTCTCAACAACAATAATAACCACGGGGGCGTAGCCACCACAATTACAGTTCCCCCTGACTCAGAGATAGCGACCCAGACCAGTACTGTTTCTGGGATAATTACTGTAGTACAATCTGCTGAGTCAAGTCCTCAGCAACAGAAATACCACGGGGCGTAGCATCACAATTACAGTTCCCCCCGACTCAGAGATAGCGACTCAGACCGTACTGTGTTGTCTGGATAATACTGTATACAATCTGCTGAGTCAGGTCCTCAACAACAATAATAACCACGGCCCCCAAACACCCCCCCCCACCCCACACCCACCCCCAGGCGTACCGATCACAATTACATTTCACCCCTGACTTCAGAGATAGCGACCAAGACCGTACCTGTGTTCTGGGATATACTGTAGAACCATACTGCTGAGTCAGGTCCTCACACAATATAATAACCACGGGGCGTAGCCACCACAATTACAGTTCACCCCTGACTCAGAGATAGCTACCAAGACCGTACTGTGTTCTGAGATTAATACTGGTAGACAATCTGCTGATTCAGGTCTCTCAACAACCATAATAAACCACGGGGCAGTAGCCACCACAATTACAGTTCCCCCCACCCTGACTCAGAGATAGCGACCAAGACCGTAAACATGTGTTCGGGGCTTAGCCACCACAATTAAGTTTCCCGCCCTGACCTCTAGATAGCGACCAAGACCGTACTGTGTTCCTGGGATAATACTGTTAGACAATCTGCTGAAGTTCAGGTCTCAACAACAATATACCCGAGGGCGTAGCCACCAAATTACAGTTCCCCCCTGACTCAGAGATAGCGACCAAGACCGTACTGTGTTCTGGGATAATACTGTGACAAATCCTGCTGAGTCAGCTCAACAACAATAATAAGAACCACGGGGCGTAGCCATCACAATTACAGTTCCCACCTTACTCAGAGATGCGACCAAGACCGTACTGTGGTTTTCGGGGCGAGCCCACACATACAGTTCCCCCCCTGACTCAGAGATAGCGACCAATGACGGGGGGTACTGTTTTCTGGGATAATACTGTAGACAATCTGCTGAGTCAGGCCTCAACAACATAATCACCACAGGCGTAGCCACCACAATTACAAACAGTTCCCCCTGACTCAGAATAGCGAGCGCAAGACCGTACTGTGTTTTTTTGTTTTGTTTTTTCTGGTACAAAGACAATCTGCTGAGTCAGGTCCTCAACAACATAATAACCACGGGGCGGAGCCATCACAATTACAGTTTCCCCCTTACCTCAGAGATAAACAGCGACCAAGACCGTACTGTGTTCTGGGTAATCTGTAGACAATCTGCTGAGTCAGGTCCTCAACACAATAATAACCCGGCCGTAGGCCATCACAATTACAGTTCCCCCTGACGCAAGATAGCGACCAAGATTGTACTGTGTTTCTGGGAGAGTTACTGTTTAAAACAAAAAAGAACAAGCCTGCTGAGTCAGTTCCTCAACAACAATAATAACCACGGGGCGTAGCCCCACAATCGAGTGTCCCTCCTGACTCAGAGATAGCGACCAAGACGTACTGTCTTTTTCTGGGCTAATCTGTAGAAACCAATCGGCTGGTTCAGGTCCTCAACACAATATACCACGGCGTAGCCATCACAATTACAGTTCCCCCCTGACTCAGAGATAGCGACCAAGACCGTACTGTGTTTCTGGGATAATACTGTAGACAAATCTGTGAGTCAGGTCCCTCAACAACATAATACCACGGGGCGTAGCCATCACAATTACAGTTCCCACCTGACTCAGAGCTAGCGACCAAGACCGTACTGTGTTCTGGGATAATTTAGGAATGGATGCACTCATGGTTTACATAAGAACAGAACATAATTCGAAATAAGAGATTGCTGTATTTAAACTTGATTACTTGGTTTATTTGGATTAAGGACGCGTCAACCGTTAGGTCATAATGCACCACTCTAACCTAGGGGGGGGGGAGGAAAAGGGGCCCATGCTGGTCAGAACCAGCCACGGGAAAGGGGAGGAAGGGGTGTTTCTCACGTCGCGGTCGTCATTGTCTTTGTCATTGTTCGTGGTGTCATTGTCTTTGTCATCGTCGCCGGGGGGTCGTCCAAGGGAAGGGGGCAAGGTCCCCGGCGACGATTGCCAGAGCTCGCCTCTAGATTCGGGGAGTAATATACTACCCTTCTTGCTAGCTGATGTTTGCAAGGTGGACTTTTTCTCTTGAATCGCCTTTTACGATTAGCAGAGCCATGCTCTGGGCCAATTCTACCCCGGGCCCAGACGGGGGGAAACTTGAGTACTCCTTCACGCACGCAATGCACAGGTTATTAGAGGACTAGTGAAACTTGATTACTCCTTCACTAGTCTTCTGATAACCTGTGCATTGCGTGTGTGAGTACGTGGGTTCGAATCCAAGTGATTCCTAGAATTTAACACTCTCCTATCTACCGATTAATAACGTCCACACATGACTTACCGAATAACTCTCTCTGGTATTAGTACTGTTGGTAGCTCTCAGATTCGCCTCGTCTGGTTTCTTCTCTTCTTCAGGTCTTCACTCTTCCTCGTCTTCAGTCCAACTCCCCGTCTACAAAGTCACTTGGACTTCCCCTAGACCCTTCTTGACTTTCCCCCTCCAGGGCTCCAGACTGTACGTCTAAAGGCCCTTAGTCCAACTCACGTCCCCCTCTTCTTGAAACCTGAGTATTCACCGTACCCCTCGTGTTATTGAAAAGTCAGCTTAATAACAATAATAAAACATTAACTGACTTGTTTATCATTATCATTATGTCATCGCCCATACAGCAAATTCCACTTATGTTACCAAAATACAACCTGCTTACAGAATGTCCCAATCGGTATTATCAACATTGGGTCCGCATATCCAAGTTTCATGTAAATTGTAGATCTCAGGACTGGCTTACAATACACAGAAGAAACTCGAGTGACGAAGACTTGAGAAAGTAGGGCGCTTCAACCGGTAAGGTCATTTTGCATCGCTTTATATGAAAGTTTAATTAAATATATTGTTGTTAAATTG
>JAMZAV010003534.1:0-67406 GCA_024449915.1 Sweltsa coloradensis
AAAAAAAGGATTGAATAATTTTCGAATAATGTCCACATGCCTGACGGTGAACGACGACGACGTGAGAAACTAGGGAGCTTCAACCGGTTAGGTCATTGCTTCGCCTGTGAATGAAAGTAAATGGAAAGAGTTAATGCTGGTATGTATGATGATTATATTGTTTTCTAAGTATATAAATAACAAAATAAAATGATGATGATGAAAGTAATAGCAAAATAAAAGTTATGCATGTGAATGAAAAGAAAGAAAAGAAATAAATCTGTATGATGTGAATTAAATTTAAATTACTATGGATGAGAAATTTAGAAAGTTTGTCGCCGTTCATATCATTGGGAGAGATCAAATTGCGTGCACAAGGCATCATATTTGATACATTCTGCTACCATATGATGTACGGTTAAAGATACATCACATGTGTCATATATGGGAACAACCTTTTCTCTGGTTAAGAGATATCCGTGAGTTAGACGTGTGTGGCCTATACGAATTCTAGACAGTACCACCTCTTCTCTACGTGAGAGTCGAGACGTAGGTGGACGAATGTTTTATAAGTCAGTGTGGGCATCACACTACGCAATTTGTTATTTAGCAACACATCCCAAGATGCTTGTCGCAAATCCAACAATTTTTGCTTGATTTTTTGTTTATTTGAATTAAGGGCGTTTCAACCGTTAGTCATAATGCACCACTCTAGCCTAGGGGATATGGGGAGGAGGAGCCCATGCTGGTCAGAACCAGCCACGGGTAAGGGGAGGAAGGGGGGTTTCTCACGTCGCGGTCGTCATCGTCTTTGTCATCGTTCGTTGTGTCATTGTCATCGTCGCCGGGGGGTCGTCAAGGGAAGGGGGCAAGGTCCCCGACGACGATTGCCAGAGCTCGCCTCTAGTTTCGGGAGTAAGATACTCCGCTCTTACTAGCTGATGTTTGCGAGGTGGACTTTTTCTCTTGAATCGCCTTTTACGATTAGCAGAGCCATGCTCTGGGCCAATTCCACTCCGGGCTCAGACGGGAATTTTGAATCCACTCTTGACATTTGAACGGGAACTGGAAGAGGGAACTTCGAGTGATTTGAAGATATAACAACATCTTTAGGTTTTACTGCAATATCGAAAACTGTTACCAGGGTGCGAATTAACGACTTTGCAGTGTGGGGGGATAGCTGAGAATAGTAGTTTCGTTGGCAAACCGGGGTCGGGGGCGAAGCCCCAGCCGCCGGAGGCGGAATTTTTTTTGGGTATTATTGCCCTTGAGATGGCCTTAGAAGCGATCTGATGAAAATTTTTGGGTCATTATTGCCCTCGAGATGGCCTTAGAAGTGATCTGAGGAAAAATTTGGGGGTATTATTGCCCTCAAGATGGTATTAGAAGCAATCTGAGGTATTATTTTGAAAGGAATATGTGTAAATTGACGCATTATTTATTAACATTACGAGATAAAGTCACTTGATATGTTATGAGATGAGATGGGAATCCAGAGGTGGGGATTTAGCCATCCCCGGCAGGGATACCTTTCAGTAAAACAGAGCCAGGGATGAAATTACCAGAATGGGGGAAATCCCCCCCATACCCCCCGTCAATTCGCACCCTGACTATTACAGTAAATATAACATGGTACCTACTACATGGTAATACGACGACATGAGGATCCAGGGCGCTTCAACCGAATGGGTTATAGTTTGCCACCTAAGATAAAAAATTGAGTTTGATTCATATATATATACATATTTTGTAAGTCGCCGTTATATAATAACATTGTTAATAGTAACAAAAATTTAAAATTACTCTTTTGTTGTAGTATATTTAGTTTATGGGCTCGTCAACCGTTGCGTCGAAATAGGTCACTCTCGGTCATTATCCTTGTCAAAGTTCGTGTTGTCATGGTCGTCGTCGCTGGGGAGGTCGTCAAGGGAAGGTAAGAGGTCCCCGACGACGACCGCCAGAGCTCGCCTCTAGCTTGTACTAACATCTCCTCTCAACCCAGTGTTAACTGTCTCAAACAAAAGAACGGTTTACTAGCGAGCTGTACAGGAACAAAGCAGAGATTAAATACAATATGATCAAGGAAGAACTGAGTAATTGTATGAATGCTACATGCACAGACCTCCAATATCAGAAGTAGGCAGAGAAGAGAATTCTCCGAACAGTTTCACGGCTTTACTATGTCATAGAAATAAACTTAGTAAGTTTAAAAAATACTATGACTAAATCTGTACAATGCAATAAAAAGAGGAAGGACAACGACGTGAGAAACTAGGGCGCATCAACCGGCTAGGTCATACTGCGCCACCTGTGTATATTGTGAGTTATAAAATGAGTTTATTGTGCGTTTGATAATTATAACTAGGAAAACGCTTATGTCCTGCCGAGTTGATGGATGAGCTTTTTTGTAAGTTTTTAGTTTGCGTAGGGCCACTTTTCCTTTGCAAGTGATTTTTGAATGCATTGTAGATGATTGTTGACAAGTTTCTATTTTTACTTGTTATTATAAACCTAAAAAAAATCATATTAAAACCTTTATTCAATGGATTCTGGCTAACTTTTTCAACTTTTTCTTTCAAAAAGCAATAAATCAGTAAAATATGAACGTTGTAGCCCCAGCCGTTTGGTCAGAATCGGCCCAAATGTCACGAAAATATCGCACTTAAAATCGCAAAAGTACGACATTCATGAGAAATATTTCTTCGATTGTACCCAAAAACGTGGCAAGTCTAAGTTCAGAGATTCCGAAGGTCCCCTCCTATTTTCATCAAGATCGCATATGCCGTTTGCCTGGAATCGTGCGAACAAACAGACAGAAAAACTAACAAAAAACAAAACACCCCAGCTATTTTTCTTGGGGTAACGTAAGCGAAAAAAAAAAAAAAACAGAAAGTCAAATTGAAGTCTTCGCTTCCCTCATCCAATTATAATTTATAAATAAATTCGAATTTAGATTCTACCCATCTCAGCTACACAACAAACTGTTTCTAACTTCATACCTATAACAAAAGAATAAATAGTAGAAATAAAAGTGATATGGTTTATTTGGTTTATTTAGTTTAAGGGCGCGTCAACCGTTCATCACAAAGCGCCTCTCTAGCCTGGGGGATACGGAAGGAGGGGCCCATGCTGGTCAGAACCAGCCACGGGTAAGGGGAGGAAAGGGGGTTCTCACGTCACGGTCGTCATTGTCTTTGTCACCGATCATGGTGTCATTGTCGTCATCGTTGTCGAGGGGTCGTCAAGGGAAGGGGGCAAGGTCCCCGACGATGATTTCCAGCGCTCGCCTCTAGATTCGGGGAGTAAAATACTCCCCTTCTTACTAGCTGATGTTTGCGAGGGGGACTTTTTCTCTTGAATCGCCTTTTACGATTAGCAGAGCCATGCTCTGGGCCAATTCTACCCCGGGCCCAGACGGGGGTAAAATGTATAGTTATAAACTAACTAATATACAACTACAGTATCACAGGAAGCGCAATATGACCTAACGGTTGACGCGCCCTTAAACCTAATAAACATCAACATCAGGTTTGACCTAAATTACGTAAATTGCAATCAGACCGTAAAAACATCAGGCCTGAGATGTAGGACCCCAATGAAAGTACTGCTATATGCCAGCAGTAGCTAAACATACGACAAGAGGATCTAGGACGCGTCAACCAAATAGGTTATTGTGCTCCGCCCATGATAACACAAGTTAAGAAAGTGATTAATAATTAAGTATTCATTTTCATTTGTGTTTCATTTATTTATGTATTTACAAATTTGTGGATGTCGCCGTAGAAATTATTTAATGAAATAGTTGAAATTGATTTAAAATCAATTTTTTTGAAAGTTAAATGTAATAAGTGCGCGTCAACCGTTAGGCTATAATGCGCCACTCTAGCCTAGGAGATATTGGGAGAGGAGCCCATACTGATAAGAACCAGTTACGGGAAGGGAAGGGAGTGGGGCTTTCCCACATTGTGGTCGTCATCGTCTTTGTCATCGTTGTCGGGGAGGTCGTCAAGGGAAGGGTTCAGGTGTCCCCGATGACGATTGCCAGAGCTCGCCTCTAGTTTTGGGGAGTTATATACTCCCCTCTTACTAGCTGATGTTTGCGAGGTCGATTTTTCTCTTGAATCTCCTTGTAACATTAGCAGTGCCATGCTCTGGGTCAATTCTACCCTGTTTGTTTTTATGATTATTTAGATTAAGGGAGCGTCTACCGTTAGGTCATCATGCCCCACTCTAGCCTAGGCCCTAAGGGATAATGGTGATGAGGGCCCATGCTGTTCAGAACCAGCCACGAGAAGGGTGAGGAAAAGAAGGGGGGTTCTCAGGTCGTGATCGTCATCGTCTTTGGGTCTGTGGAAGGTCGTCATGGGGCTAAGGGAGGGTCGCCGACGACAACTGAACGAACGACGTGAGAAACTAGGGCGCTTCAACCGGTTAGGTCATATTGCGCCGCCTGTGAATGAAAGTAAATTAGAAGAGTTAATGCAGGTATGTTTGATGATTAGATTGTTTTCTAAGTGTATAAATAACAAAATAAATTGAAGATGAAGAAAGTAATAGCAAAATAAAAGTTATGTATGTAAATGAAAATAAAGAAAAGAAAGAAATGTGTATGAAGTTAATTAAAGTTTGTTAAATAGATTACTTTGGATGAGAAATTTGGAAAGTTTGTCGCCGTTATCATATGATAGAAGTTCTTCATATGATTGGGAGAGATCAAATTGCGTGCGCAAGGCATCATATTTGGCACATTTTGCTAGCATATGATGTACGGTTAAAGGTACATCACATGTGTCACATATGGGAATAACCTTTTCTCTTGTTAAGAGATATCCGTGAGTAAGACGTGTGTGGCCTATACGAATTCTAGACAATACCACCTCTTCTCTACGTGAAAGTCGAGACGTAGGTGGACGAATTTTGTTAGTCAATGTGGGCATCACACTACGCAATTTGATTTTGCACACATCTTAAGATGCCTGTCTGAAATCCAATAATCATTTCTTGTATCTTCTCTTGACATCTGGAACGGGAACTAGATTGAAATCAACGTTGCGGCGCTGGGAAGTTTCCTTAGCAGCCCGATCAGCGTGTTTATTTCCCTCTATGCCCACGTTTCCAGGTATCCAGCAAAACACTATTATAGATCCCTTAGAGGTTAGTTTTTCTAAATAGAATTGGATGTCTTGTACCAAATGATGACTAGAATACATGAGTTTTATAGCTTGAAGTGAACTTAGGCTATCTTAACACAAAGGTATTCTCCACAACGACAGCGTAGAATGTAGTTAAGAGCTTCATGGATGGCGAATAACTCTGCAGTGAAAACTGAACATACGTCGCTTAGGCTGAAACGTTCAGTTAAGGTGGAGCAATAAAAGGCACTTCCAACCTTGTTGTCAATTTTGGAGCCATCTGTGAATACCAAAGTAAACCTTTGATGTTCATGGCAAATCTTTCTAAAGTTAATTTTGAATACACTATCGCAAGTAGAGTTTTTATCAAAACGACAAAGCTCGAATAGAAAAATCGGCTCTGGTGAAGACCAGGGAACAACACAATAGGGAATATTCCACTCCCGCCAAATACTGTACGAATAGATTTTTTAGAAGAAGTATTTCGTCCCGATTACAAATATGTACTTTGTTTTTCCGTGAAATAATAATCCAGTGATTTATAGCCGTTTTAAAAGCAGCAGTTTTTTAAAGCGGCAAAAAACGACTGTGACGTCAGAACTGTGTTGATCCAACGCCGTCTGGATAAACATACATCCAGACCAAAGATGTTGGAATAGTATTATAGTAGGATCGAGATATACATCAAGACGGCGGTGTTTTAAACAAAGCAGCGCCTAGCGTAGCCTACAGTAATGTAAACAGATGGCGGACATTTTACATTTTACGCCTAGCCGGAAAACGAGAAAAGTTGACATTGCAATCAATTTTTTTTTTTTTTTTTTTTTTTTTAAACAAAACTGAACAGTCCTAGGTCTAGGCCTAGACGTAGAAAATTGTTGATAATACAACAGTCTAGGCCAATCGTTCCTGTAGGATATAGGCATTGGTATGTGAATACTAAAATTACTCACTTGACAAGCCCTAGGCTTAACTTGCCAACCCTAGGCCTGCACGTTCATGTTCTGACACACATCCCGCACAAAAACCTTACTTTGATCACTAATTAAAGCCCATTGTAGATAAAGAATACCATGATAGTCCTAGGCTATGCAAAAATTCAAGACAAAATGCTCGTTATTCTTTATCACAATGATCTCGCGAAATCTCCTGTCACATACGAAAAAAGAAAAACAAAAGACGGTGGAAATGTACATCCCTGTGGAGTTGTTTGTGTTGAGCGGATGGGCGAGCACCGCCGTCTGTATGTAAATATGTACAAACATACGTACATTTAGTTTCCAATTGGCCTTGACTCAACACAGTTCTGACGTAGTACCGTCCTACTGATGGCGCACGCTCGTTTTTGGCGCGCAAACTGGGGGTCCAATTTACTTCTTGTTTAAATTACACAAAAAACATTTTTTTTAAATAAAAAAAAGTGCAGTGACTATTAAGACATGAATAAGAATTAAAATAAAATATAAAATATCAAGAGGAATATTCCCTATTACCAATAACTACTGGAGAAACCAGGGCGCTTCAACCGGTTAGGTGATATTGCGTCGCATGAGATATTGTAAGTTAAATAATTTAGTTTGATGTGTACTTGATTTTATGCAGCTAAGTTTAATAAGAAAAGAAAATGGCAGAGATGATGTTGATAGCAAAAGAAAAAATGATAATTTTAATGATTTTTTTAAAATAATTTTATAATTAATGTTTGTTTCACAAACTATAGGCCTACTTCGAATGAGAAATTTACTGCCTCCGTCGTCACATGATATTGACGTCTCTGGTGGAGCCACGTCGCCTAGGTGACGACGAGTGAATTATGAGTTCTCTTCAGTTTGTTTGGATTAAGGGCGCGTCAACCGTTGAATCAAAATCCCCCCAATCAAGTGTAAGAGATATGGGGACGAGGGGCCCATGCTGGTCAGAACCAGCCACGGGTAGCGGGAAGAAAGGGGGGGGGGGTCATATATCGCGGTCGTCATCGTCTTTGTCATCGTGCGTTGTGTTATTGTTATCGTCGTCGGGAGGTCGACAAGGGTAAAGGGAAAGATCTCGGACGACGACTGTCGGAGCTCACATCTAGTATTGGGGAGATTGACTTTAGCCCTTTCATAGCCGTGTACGATTGATGTTGTTTGATGTGTATAAGGTTTAAGGGCGCGTCAACCGTTAAGTCATATTGCGCCTCCTGTGATCATGTAGTTTATTAGTTAGCAGAGCCATGCTCTGGGACAGATTCTACCCCGGGCACAGACGGGAGATTATAACGCAAGTGACAACCAAATAACCAAACGATCATTCAACATGAACTCAATTTGCCTTCTGACTAAAACAAAAACCAGTTTTGTTACACCAGCTTCAGAAGTGCTAGTTTGACATTAGCAACACTCTTAGAAATAAAGTATGTGTATTAAACAATGACAGCGTAAGTTCGAACGACAAGTGATTTGAAGATGTCGACATCTTTTGTTTGACCGCAATATAGTAAACTGCAATCAGACAGTAAATACATCAGGCCTGACATCTCTATGAAGTTAGTACGAAACGACGACATGAGGGTCCAGGGCGAGTCAACCTAATGGGTTGTAGTGCGCGGCCTTGATTAATAAAAATAAAATTTAGCCTTTGTTGTTTCGTTGTTGTATTATGAGATTTTCTTGGATGTTGTTGTTGTTTATTTTGTTTAAGGGCGCTTCAACCGTTAGGTCATATTGTGTCTACTGTGATAATGTAGTTTATTAGTTTGTTCAAAATTACAAGAATGATTATGACAATAAAATGATTTGATACACGGAATATTTATTTGGGTTAATATTGTTGTTGCTTTTTATCAAAGTAGCGTCAACGACTATAGGGGGAGGAAAGAATATATATATATAAATAAAGTAAGGGGAGAAAAGTGAGGTTCACACGTCGCGGTCGTCATCGTCTTTGTCATCGTTCGTGGTGTCATTGTCGTCATCGTCGTCGATGGGTCGTCAAGGGAAGGGGGCAAGGTCCCCGACGACGAATTGCCAGAGCTCGCCTCTAGTTTCGGGGAGTGTTGTATACTCCACTCTTACTGGCTGATGTTTGCGAGGTGGACTTTTTCTCTTGCATCGCCTTGTACGATTAGCAGAGCCATGCTCTGGGCCAATTCTACCCCGGGCCCAGACGGGGGGTTGACTATCTGGAATTATCACGCACATTTTACGAGAGTGAATCGTAGACTTGAGTTTACATGGATTATAAGAGTTATTAAGAGTTATTTTACGGATTATTTACTTCGACGTGAGGATCCAGGGCTCGTTACCCGAAGACGTTAAAATAAGTATCTTTTACTACACTCATTACACATTACTTTCACTATAGCCTAGGTGGTGTGGGGCGGAGGGGCCCATGCTGGTCAGAACCAGCCACGGTTAAGGGGCAGAAGGGGTATCTATCTGCGCGGTCGTCATCGTCTTTGTCATGGTCATCGTCGCTGGGGAGGTCGTCAAGGGAAGGGGGAGAGGTCCCCGACGACGACCGCCAGAGCTCGCCTCTAGCTTGTACTAACATCTCCTCTCAACCCAGTGTTAACTGTCTCAAACAAAAGAACGGTTTACTAGCGAGCTGTACAGGAACAAAGCAGAGATTAAATACAATATGATCAAGGAAGAACTGAGTAATTGTATGAATGCTACATGCACAGACCCTCCAATATCAGAAGTAGGCAGAGAAGAGAATTCTCCGAACAGTTTCACGGCTTTACTATGTCTAGAAATAAACTTAGTACATTTCAACAAGACGATAGTCTACTGGATCTGGGCAACAAGGTCCGATTCTATGGAAGTTCATGTACGACGTGAGAAACTAGGGCGCTTCAACCGGTTAGGTCATGTTGCGTCGCCTGTGTATTTTATGAGTTATTAAATGAGTGTATTGTGCGTTTGATAATTATAATAAATAAATAAATTCAAATTAATGGTGTTCCCACTCAGCTTCATAACAGATTGTTTCGAAGTTCATACCTATAATAAAAGAATGAATAATAGTGATTTTAACTGGTTTATTTAGTTTAAGGGCGCGTCAACCGTTAGGTCATAATGCACCACTCTAGCCTAAGGGGGGGGGGAGGGGCCCATGCTGGTCAGAACCAGCCACGGGTAAGGAGAGGAAGGGGGGTTTCTCACGTCGCGGTCGTCATCGTCTTTGTCATCGTTCGTTATGTCATTGTCATCGTCGCCGGGGGGTCGTCAAGGGAAGGGGACAAGGTCCCCGACGACGATTGCCAGAGCTCGCCTCTAGTTTCGGGGAGTAAGATACTCCGCTCTTTCTAGCTGATGTTTGCGAGGTGGACTTTTCTCTTGAATCGCCTTTTACGATTAGCAGAGCCATGCTCTGGGCCAATTCTACCCCGGGCCCAGACGGGGGAATACGGAAGGAGGGGCCCATGCTGGTCAGAACCAGTCACGGTTAGGGAGGGGGGGAAGGGGGTTCTCACGTCGCGGGCGTGCGTCTTTGTCATCGTTCGTGGTGTCATGGTTGTTGTCGTCGGAAGGTCGTCAAGGGAAGGGATTTTAGTCTCCGACGACGAAAGCCAGAGCTCGACTCTTGTTTCAGGGAGCGATAAGTTGGTCCCCTGCACAAACCAGCTGATGTTTTTTTTTTGGTTTATTTGGATTAAGGACGCGTCAACCGTTAGGTCATAATGCACCACTCTAACCTAGGGGGGGGGGGGGAGGAAAAGGGTCCCATGCTGGTCAGAACCAGCCACGGGAAAGGGGAGGAAGGGGTGTTTCTCACGTCGCGGTCGTCATTGTCTTTGTCATTGTTCGTGGTGTCATTGTCTTTGTCATCGTCGCCGGGGGGTTGCGAGGCTTATTCTTTACCGTTATAATATTTTACTACTTGTACTAATATTAACTCAATTAGCAGAGCAAGCAATAAATAAACTCGTATTTACAGCGCAGACGACGTGAGAAACTAGGGCGCTTCAACCGGTTAGGTCATATTGCGCCGCTTGTGATTATGAAAGTTGACGAGATGAGTTTCTGGGTGTTTCAGAAGTTAAACTAGGAAACGCTCAGTTGGACGCGTTGATAAGCGAGCACGTGCTATAGCTAGACCCACATTTTTTAAAATTTTAAAATTTGCGACGTTCGCTGTCCACAGGGCCATGTTTCCAATATTGTTTATTATTGTCAAGGTATTTGGGTAAACCCGTGTGTAAACCTTTACTTTGTGGATAAAATCCACCGCCATCTAGAGGACCTTGACTTCTTGGGAAAACTATTTAAACTCTTTGTTGACAAATAATAGACTGCTTCCTCGAAAGTATTTTGATTACTTCTCTAGGTGGCAGTGCATTAGAAACTTCGCGCGTCTTTTCGTTGCCATGGCAACGTTACTTTTGTTATAATTAAGCGAGCGAAGCGAGCGTTTCCATTTGACTCTGCCGGAAAAATTAGTCAGTTTTTTTTTTTTTTTTTTTTTTGTATGTCTCGCCATAACGTTCGAACGGAGGCTCGGATCGAGTTGAAATTTTCACCATCCGCAAGCTTCGTTCTTGATTGAATGCCATTAGTTTTGTGGCAAAATCGTTCAAAAAGTTAAAAAGTTACATTAAAGTTAATCGAAAGTTTTTTTTTAAACTAAACGGCGACAAAATTTGAGATGGCCAAATCATTTAGAATGTCCGTCCGGTCACGAATATGTTAATTTTATTTTGATCCGATAAGTAGTGTAGATGGAAATTACATTATAACAAAAGTAACGTTGCCATGGCAACGAAAAGACGCGCGAAGTTTCTAATGCACTGCCACCTAGAAGTAATCAAAATACTTTCGAGGAAGCAGTCTATTATTTGTCAACAAAGAGTTTAAATAGTTTTCCCAAGGAGTCAAGGTCCTCTAGATGGCGGTGGATTTTAACCACAAAGTAAAGGTTTACACACGGGTTTACCCAAATACCTTGGCAATAATAAATAATATTGGAAACATGGCCCTGTGGACAGCGAACGTCGCAAATTTTAAAATTTTAAAAAATGTGCAATGTGGGTCTATAGCTATAGCACGTGCTCGCTTATCAACGCGTCCAACTGAGCGTTTCCTAGTTGTAAATAAGAAACGAAAGCAAAATGATGGTAGAAAAATAAAGTTCAAATGTCATCTGTATACCATCTTAAGAAATATTTTAATTGACTGACGCAATTCTAAAAAAAATGTCTCGTTATACTACTACTTAATTGAATAACTATATTTGTCGAGTACTCATCATGCCGGTTCATGCAGTCGTCTTCACTGATGTAGCCAGCCTCCGGTGATGGTGTGACGTCGAGGGGGTGACGTGTCGTTCGCGTGGTGCGTCTGCTGGAGGTGGGATAGGCGTAGTTACAGACAACAAAACCAATACGTGGTCCCTTATGCTGCGTCTGATTCTTTAGTTAATTTAACTATTGTACTGCACTGATTATACGGGGTATCACTGTTTAATTGCTTTAACAAATTTAATGAATATAGTACTGTCACTCACAAGTCACTAACTCAACACTGACTAAGCCCGGTCATGGTCTGACTTAATAAATCAATCGACGAAAACTGAATTGAGCTTGATCCCTCACGGCCTCAACCACTATTTCACGCGACTAGTGTTTCTATACACCTCGGCTCACGGAAATAGTTCTAAATGCTCTCGCAGTTTATTCTGATTTTAATCCGACCAAAGTCGCGTTCGACCGTCCGAACTCGGTCCCGTCTCTCAACTGCTTGTCTCTGCTCTCCAGTACACAGGCTTATCTTATCAGCAGTAGGGAGGGTAAAGGTAGGGGAAGGTAGGGTGTATGATCGGCGAGATTCGAACGTGAACCCGGGAAAATAAACTGTTACACGCGGTCGTCATCGTCTTTGTCATCGTTCGTTGTGTCATTGTCATCGTCGCCGGGGGGTCGTCAAGGGAAGGGGGCAAGGTCCCCGACGACGATTGCCAGAGCTCGCCTCTAGTTTCGGAGAGTAAAATACTCCGCTCTTTCTAGCTGATGTTTGCGAGGTGGACTTTTTCTCTTGAATCGCCTTTTACGATTAGCAGAGCCATGCTCTGGGCCAATTCTACCCCGGGCCCAGACGGGGGAATGTTGTTGAGAAATTCTTAAATATAACATGCAAATCACTATGTTTCTGACAAGAATAGTATTGTGAATTACGAAAAAGTTTATAAATAAAAGTTTTATGATAATGTGGTGACGTCGTCGTCGTCGTCGGTTTATTTGGATTAAGGACGCGTCAACCGTTAGGTTATAATGCACCACTCTAGCCTAAGGGGGGGGGGAGGAGGGGCCCATGCTGGTCAGAACCAGCCACGGGTAAGGGGAGGAAGGGGGTTTCTCACGTCGCGGTCGTCATCGTCTTTGTCATCGTTCGTTGTGTCATTGTCATCGTCGCCTACACTCTAAGAAATCTTGGGGGATCTACCATTATACGAGGGCAACAATCTACAATTATGAAATGGTGAAGTCGTCTTCAGACTCTCATAATCCGTAGAACTACCATTATATATTAAAGAATCCAGTTTTCCGTTTTATAAATGAACTCGAACCGCAAAGTTTGAGATGATTTAACATTAATCTGCCGAGATTCGACGTTAACTTAAGTAGCAACTACCTATTTACGGAGGCCGGTTAATCTTCTATTTTGTGAGGGTAGATTTGCAGGCAGCATATTGTTACACCAAGGCAACGCTGGGAGAGATCACTTATATGTGAATGGCATAATGTACTATAATGTTACCCGAAAACAACTACTTGTCGCGGCAGGTGAATCTACAATTTTTGTGAGGGTAAATTGGCAGGCAGCATATTGTTACAGCACGATATTTGTGCGAGAGATCACCTGCATCTGGATGTTTGATGTACAATAATGTATCATTCAACCTATTTTATCGCGGCAATTCGTATTGCTCAAGCCCGGTTTATCAATGACCAGTTAGTGTTTGGGTTGGTTTCATCATAACCTACCATTAAACCAAACACTAACTGGTCATTGAAATCTGGCACCTAAGAGAAACACTTTAAGTCTTTGACCCTTGCACTCATAACAAATAAATGAAACAAAACATAAACATAAAACATAAATCTCACGGACATATTATCGAGCTTCGCAACAGGCAGCCCTTTGTTTGAAGACTACAAGCACCGAGCATATATTAAGTTATGCTCATATACATCAAATGTGTAGTATTAATTCCTGCTTCCATGTAATCATTGAGCTATTAAAAAATACCGTATACTTATTACTTATTAGCAAGAACTGAACCATATGATTAAATTATAGAACACAATAATAATACATGCATATTAATAAAGGTAGGCCACAGAGCAAGTGCACAAAGCCTACGATATTTGCGTCGATTTGCTGTTGTATCTATAGGAGGTAACTCCCTCTCGTACTCAGCGTCTTCTGTGGCGCAACGGTCTGAGTCTTTGCTTACAGTTGGAGTGTACCAGTTGGATCGAGTTCGAGTCACCATGAAAAATCTTGTAACTTTATAATCGTGTCAAATTAACATGTGCTATGTATCCATTTACAGATGATCGATTGCTGAAGGAAATATATGATTTGAAATAGTACTAAATACAATAATTAAATGATTAAATAAATCTAATTTTTAGTTTTTAGTTTGCTTATTTGCTCCTAGATCGCGTTACAGGCGCTTAGACAATTATGCGTTTCACTAAAGGAACACATCTACAATTATGTGAGTGTAGTTCGCTCACAAGAATAGTACGTTTGACTACAACGGAACGAATGATCTACAGTTATGTGAGAGTGGTTTGCTCATAACACATATCATAGGTGACTAAAATGGGACTGGAGATCTACCATTATTGGAGGGACTTTCTAGCATTCAGGTGTAGTAGATTGTTCATAGCACGTATGCGTACATCTACCATTAAATGGTGGCAGCTCCTCTTGCCAATAACATAATTGTAGATCATACGGCGAATTTCCTTACAGTGTAGGGGTCGTCCAGGAAAGGGTCAACGTCCCCGACGACGATTGCCAGGGCTCGCCTCTAGGTTTGGGGAGTAATATACTCCCCATCTTGCTAGCTGATGTTTGCGAGGCCCCTAGTTTCGGGAAGTGATATCAGTTACTCCCCTACAACCAGCTGGTGTTTGCGAGGTGGGCTCATGTCTTTCCTCGCCTTCTACGATTAGCAGAGCCATGGTCTGGGCTAAATACTATCCCAGTAACAGACGGGGGGCATTTTATGGTATATTGCGATACAATTGACCATGACTTAACTAAACGACCATTAAACATGAACACTATTTATCTTCTGGACGATCTAGATAGGCCTACCTGGGTTTACACCAGCTTAAGAAGTACAAACATGGCATCATGAACATGTCAGAAATGTAGAATGTGGCTAGAACAATGCCTCAGAAAGTTCACCCTCCAATATCGTAAACTGAAAACAGACAGGAAAAAGCTTCATTCGTATCAACACTAACTGAGCACCTAAGGCGCGTCAACCGAATATGTTGTAGTGCGCTGCTTGAGATATTTTAAGATAATAAAATGTAAGTTTTCATTCTTGTTTCATTAATTTGTTAAACATTTGTATGTCGCCATCGAAGTTGAGATTTAAGGAGAGATTATAAATATCATTATAACAAGAATATAACTAAAATGAACATGATGTGATAAATATAATTTTTATCAGGGAATTATATTTACTTAAAACTATTAATTCGAGTAACAAATTTAGATAGTTTGTTGCGGTTTGTACGACAGAAGTTCATCAAGTGAACGGGAAAGATAAACTGGGATCACTTGGTATCATCTCTGTTAGACTGAGTCTTCATGTGATGCACCGATATGGGAACAACACGCGTGTCACATCTAGGAACAACAGTTATTGCGACAGCCGAGAGTTAGATTCAAAGGGGTGGGGTTGATTCGAATGCGTTCATTTAATACCGCCTTCCTGTACGTGAAAGTCGAGAGGCAGGAGGACATAATCCATTTTACTGACATTGAATTTATTTGGATTTGGAACAACCGTTTGATCATAATGCACCACTTTATAGACAAAAGGGGATAAGGGGAGGAGAGGCAGAAGCAGAACCAACCAATCATCGTTCTTTGTGTCATTGTCGTCGTCGTCGTTGTCTTCGTCGTCGGGGAGGTCGTCAAGGGAGGGAACGGTGTTCTCGACAACGATTGCCAGACCTCGCCTCTGGTTTTGTGGAGTAAAATAGTCCCTTTCATACTATAGCTGATGTTAGCGAGATGGACTTTATCTCTTTTCTCGTCTTTTGCGATTAGCCATGCTCTGGTCCAGACTCAATCCCGGGCCCAGACGGGGGGATACGTTAATGGATGAGAATCCTTTTAATGTTCTTAACTCATACAAGGTAAACAAAAAAAAACTAACAGCTGTAATCTATATAAAATACATTCAATGTATACTCTTTCAACGACATGAGGATCTGGGGCGCCTCAACCGAATAGGTTATTGTGCGACGCCTCAGTTATTAGTTATTAAGATTTGAATTAATTAACAATTTGTTTGAATAATGTTTTATGAAACTTGTAAATGACGTGGGAGATTTTGTAAAATATAATGAGTTCACTATGATACTGACAAGAATATTAATTTATTTGAAGTGTTTTTGGATTCAGGTTTGTTTATTTGGATTAAGGGCGCGTCAATTGTTAGGTCGTAGTGCACCTCAATCCAAACAAAGACACGTCCAGCTTTGTAGTCGGTAAGAATCTGTGAAATCCGAAGTAGACATTTGACGTTCATCTCACAATTTGTTACTAAATTTCGTAAACCGAAATCAGCAAATAAATCAAATAGGCCTGACACCTCAAAGGAATTACACCCATTGTATCGACGCCATGAGGATCTAGGGCGCCTCAACCGAATGAGTTATTGTGCGACACCTTAATTATTAGTTATTGCCATTTGGTTTCTATAGGTTTCATTCAATTTGTGAATGTCTCGGGGGATATTGTAAAATAAAATAAAATTTACTTTGATATTGACAATAATATTATGGCGAGTTTAATTATTACAAATAAGGTGAATAAAGATAATCAATTTTTAAGTTTCTAGTATAAGGGTGCGTCAACCGTTAGGTCATAATGCGTCACTGTAGCCTGGGGGATGAAACAGAGATACAACCGTGCTCGACAGAACCACCCGTTAGCATGGGGATGTTGTCACATCGCCGGCCAGAGCTCGCCTCTAGTTTCGGGAAGTAGGAGGGACCTAAGCCTAGTCTTCATGCAGGCGAGCAAATGCAAACGAATAGGCTCTAGACTCGTAGAGGGCTAGGCCTACGCGACCAACGACCAGAGCTCGCCTCTAGTTACAGGGAAAAAAACTCCCTTGCATACTATCTGTTGTTTGCATGGTGGACTTTTTCTCATGAATAGCCTTGCACGATTAGTAGAGCCATGCTCTGGGCCAATTCTACCCCGGGCCCAGACGAAGTTCTTCACTCTTTCTTATTTGCTTATTTAGCCTTGTTGCTTATTGCTGCGGATGCAATAACTTCAGTTTGTTAACAAATGAGCACGAAGAAGCATGCGACGTGAGCAACTAGGGCGCTTCAACATGTCTGGTCATATTGCGCCGCCTGTGATAATGAAAGCTGATTAGATGAGTTAATGTAGGTGTTTGTTTATTATTATTGTTTTGTAACTGTATAAAGAAGAAAATAAAATGAATGATGGTGATGATGATAGTAATATCAGAACAAAAGTTATTTGTTGAAATAAATAATAATAATAATAATAATAATAATAATGATGTGAATTAATTAAATTTTGTTTTATAAATAACTTTGAATGAGAATTTTTGAAAGTTTGTCGCCGTTATGATAGAAGTTCTTCATATTAGGGGAGACCATATTGCGTGCGCAAGGCATCATATTTGGTACATTCTGCTAGCACTAGGAAAACGCTTAAGTCCCGCCGCGTTGTTGGATGAGCGTAATTGGTGCATTGAGCTGCCATGTTTTACGCGGATTTTCTGTTGTTCTGTGAAAAAATCATTACTTAGTCGAAGATTTTTTTTCAATTAAATTAAATTCAAAAAAAAATAAACTTGATTTTTTTATTTAATCGTAATTTTAAAAAAAAAAATGGTGAAATTGAAATTTTCATAAGAAATAATTATTCGATTGCGCTCAAATTTAACGCGAATATATTAACCCTTTATAGGGCAAAAAGGTGGGACCCAAAATTTTGCTTTCTACCTGTGCAATTTGAACTTCATGATTTTTTTAAAGAATTTTGTATTTTTTTTCCCCCTTGATCTTCTAGGAATAAAATGCTGATTTTGGATTCCAAATTGACATTAAATTTGAAAAAAATCCCAAATTTTATTTTATTTTCAAAAATTAGATTTTTTTTGCAATTTTTCTTTTTTTTCCATTTTTTTTACACATTCAAATTGAATCTACTACAGGCAAACAAAATATCCGGGACATCCCGGAAATGTGTGTATTTTTGTGTTTTGATACACAATTTGTTTTTTGAACCATTACAAAAATTCTTCTAATCATTAGATTTGAAAACGGAAAAATTCTATTAATTCAGAACGAAATAAGGCAGCTTTTTACCCGGGTTAAAAGGATGGAAAACTGGTAGATTTAATTGTGTAGATTTTGAAAATTAGTGGTAAGTATACTTACCAGTAACCTTTAAAGGGTTAATTCATTAAATTAAGGTTCTGTGAAAAAATTATTACAATAGGATAAAGCATATAGGTGTTATAGGTCAAACAATTGTCTTAAAAAAGAAAAAACCCGTAAAATTTCGATTTTCATGAGAAATAATTTTTGGATTACGCTCAAATTTCACACGAATATCTCAATTCATAAAATTAAGCTTCTGTGAAAAAATCATAACAATCGGATAAAGAATGTAGGTGTTATAAGTCGATGACATTTTTTTAAAATCGAAAAAAATCGTAAAATTGCGTTTTTATGAGAAAAAATTTCCCGATTGCGCTCAAAAACGTGACAGTTCTAAGTTTAGAGATTTCGAAGGCCTCCATAAAATTTCATCGCAATCGGAGTATCGGTTTAGCCGGGATCGTGTTAACAGACACAAAAATACGAAAAAAAGAAAGAAAAGAAAAGAAAAAAAACATTCCGGATTTTTTTCTCCAGTGTAGTGAAATGAAATTTTCGCTTCGCTCGCTACGCTCATCCAATGACCAAGTGATGTATTCGTATTTTTGGGTTAACTTAAATTTAAATATCAATTTTAACTTAGCAAATGTTACAATCGTAAAGTTCATAGCTGTGTAACACCAGGTTTATAACAAATTACTTCCATTTGGATGAGATTACCAATGATTGCGATGTAAGTGTATATTTAGAATATAATACCTAGTATTTAGGCCCGAATCCATGTCCATAAATCCATCCGAAATAGTTTTATTACTATTTTTTTAGATTTAGATTGGGAAACAAAACAAGACATGTATTGATGTTTATTAACCTATTAACCTACGAAATTGAGAATTTTTACTAAACTGTTAGTGTAAAACAATACTAAATCTTCCACAAATGATCTTTTCGCATGTCCTTAGTAGGGACTAAACTCATTTTAATGGTTCATCATTAGTTTTTGTTTATTTGGATTCAGGACGTGTCAACCGTTGGGTCATAATGCATCACTCTAGCCTAGGAGATATGGGGAGGAGAGACCCATGCTGGTCAGAACCAGCCACGGGTTGGGTGAGGGAAAGTGGGGTTCTCACGTCGCGGTCGTCATAGACTTTGTCATCGTTCGTTGTGTCATTGTCATCGTCGCCGGGGGGTCGTCAAGGGAAGGGGACAAGGTCCCCGATGACGATTGCCAGAGCTCGCCTCTAGTTTCGGGGAGTAAGATACTCCGCTCTTTCTAGCTGATGTTTGCGAGGTGGACTTTTTCTCTTGAATCGCCTTTTACGATTAGCAGAGCCATGCTCTGGGCCAATATTACCCCAGGCCCATCTGGAGTTGATATATCGACATGAGGATCTAGGGCGCCTTAACCGAATAGGTTAGTGCGACTCCTTTTATGTTTTTAGTTATTAAAAATAAAATAAAATAAGGATTTGCATTAAATTATGTTTAATTGAATTCTTTACTATAGCGGGTCGATTTGGACACTAACATTAGATTTACTATGATAAATCACAGGAATATTGTTATGGGTAGAAGAATTAAAAATAAGGTAATAAAAAGTTGATGGTGTTAGGAAAGAATTAGTATGTGCTTAATGGGTGCGTCAACCGTTAGGTCATACTGCACCTCTCTAACCTAGGGGATGTAACAAAGATACGACCATGCTCGACAAAACCAGACATAGCAAGGGGGATGTTTGTCACATCGCTGTCCAGAGCTCGCCTCTAGTTTAGGGGAGATAAATACTCACCTACACCTACATATACAACAGCTGATAATAGCATTATGGACCTGTTCACTTTACTCGCCTTTTAGAATTTGCAGAGTCATGCTCTGGGGAAAATATCCCTTAGGACGACTTGAGGAACTAGGGCGCTTCAACTGGTTAGGCCATATTGTGCCGCCTGTGATATTGTATGTTAAAGATTCACACATTCGACAATAAATAAATGATAGAAAAAAAGCGAAATCAAAGAAAGAAATGTGTAATGAAATTGTGTTGATATTATCTCAATTTGTATCTGGTTCTGACATTTATCTGGAAACACGTAATACAACTCTATATCAAAAGGGAGCACATTATTATTGTTAAACGCTTTTTAAATGCTCTTCCCCAAAAGTTTAAGTCAATTAAGACTCTGTCTCGTTTTAAAACAGCCGTGAGGGAGTTTCTCCTCACTGAATGTTTTTATTCTATTCAAGACTTTGAAATTTTTAAATAGGTGGACCATTACTGAAAAAATGCAGGCCTAAAAATCTAAATCATAGCATTTTAACTGTATTTTTATATTCTACGTATATTTATTCATATTACTATGTAGGCCTAGTTCTTGTTGTATTTTTATTGTTGCCTGTTTTGTTAACAAAGCGAGTGTTTTTTTTAATTGTTTTAGAATAAGCATTGACAAATCCGACATCGGTAATTGTTATCTTAACAATGTACTAATCAATGGTTGCAGAATAAATTGTATTGAATTGAATCAAACGAATAACTTAAATGAGGAAGTCTCCGGTGTCCTATTATGACCCTGATGTCTCCGGAGGAACCACGTTGCAAGGTAGGAACAAGCAGCCAAACTACCATCAAACGTAAACTCAATAAGCTTACTGACTGTACTAGAAACCTGGGTTTTATACAAAGATTTATAACTTTAAAATCACATTACCGACATAGGCTTAGCCCATGCTGGTCAGAACAAGTCTCGGGAAAAGGGAGGAAAATAAGGGTGGGTTTTCACGTCGTGGTTCATCGTCGGGGAGGTCGTCAACAGCAGGAAGAGAGGACCCCGACGACGACCGCCAGAGCTCGTATAGTTCTGACGAGTAATACAATCCCCTATGTTATAGCTGATGTTTGCTGGTTGGTATTTTAAACAGTGAACCTAAATCATCAGTGAATACAACAAGAGAAACTGGGGCGCTTCAACCGTGTAGGTCATATCGCGATGCCTGGGATATACTTGCTCCAACGAAAGAATGCAGATGCTTTGTGTAGTGGGGGTAGAATGAATGCGCGGTAAATGGAATGTCGCCTTTGTGTATGAAAGAGAAATATCTTTTACCAACGCAATGAACATTATATGTGCTAGATCACAGAGTTCCTCCGTGTGCAAGATCCACGCTGAGCTGGCGTGAATAATACTGAAAAGTTGTTAAGTTGGGAAAACAATTTCGAGCCACCTGCATTCTTTCGTTGGGACCACTAGGTATATTATAAATTAAGTTTTTATTTGTTTTACATATTGTTAAATGAGAAGATATTCAATTTCAAAAATAATAATTTTACTATTTATTTGGATTTAAGGACTCGTCAACCGTTAGGTCATAATGCACCCCTCTAACCTGGGGTGGAGGGGGGAGGAGGGGCCCATGCTGGTCAGAACCAGCCACGGGTAAGGGGTCAAAAGGGGGAACTCAAGTCGCGGTCGTCATCGTCTTTGTCATTGTTCGTGTTGCTTTTCGTGTCGTCGTCGTCGTCGTCGGAGAGGTCGAAAGGAAAGGTTACCGCGAGATTGCCAGAGCTCAAATCTTTTTTTGGGGTAAAATTCCCCGCTCGTATAGCTGATGTTTGCCGGGGGGGTTTTTTCTCTTGAACGCCTTTACGATAAGCAGGTTTCGCTCTGGGCAAATTCTCCCCCCGGGCCCCAGACGGGGGATTTCGAATCTCCATTTTAAAATTTGAATTTTACTTTAAAACGTAGGGAAATTTTTCAGGATTCGGAAACGAATTTTTCAAATTAGTATCTTTATTCCAAGGTTTTTCTTCAAAAAACTTTCCTCTAGGATCAAGGGTTCGAGAACGGGCTTACGTACAGGGGGAAAAATAAGATTTTCAACTACTGCCGCCCCGGACCTCCCCAAAGGGTCAATTGAAATTTTACCCTTTTGGGTCTTTCTACTCTTGCCGAGCACCTAGGGATCTGAAATTTTGCCACGATCCCCTCGTTACCTGTGTTTTCGGATTTCCATGGGGGACACCTCCAGGAGGGCCCTTCTTTGCACCGACGCCAGGGTTCCTGGCGTCCCCCCCCCCGGGCCGGAAGAAAAAACCTATCTTTAATTTTAGAATTTGACGAATCGTGTGCGCGTGTGAAATTTCCATTCCCAACTTTTTTTCAGGGAAAGCAAATTCGTTTTCGAAACTCGGTTTTCCCTCGGACCCGGCGCCCCCAAAAAAATCTTTTGAAACATTCAAAAAGTTGACGCTTAATCTTCCCCCCTTCCCCGACCATCTGGGGGGCTGAAAAAAAAAGACAGAATACTCCTAGGATACGTCTTGGACTTAAAAACCGGAAGGTCCCGGGTACCGCGTCCCCCGGGGGGCCAGCGCCGGAAGTGGGCCCCCCTGCCAAAAAAGGTGCGTGGGTCTTTTCGGGGCCCGTTGAATGATCGGAATTTCCATATTTTGAAATGAGTTTTGAGATCACTTATAAGGAAAAAGGGCAAGAGTGCATGCTCTAGTTCGTCAATACACCACTAACAACCCCAATTACCATGGTTTGCACTACACTGTAAGAAAAACTTAAAAAAAAACCCGTGCATCAGAGACTTATTTTTCCAACAAAGTGTACGTAAAATGGTTTTCCCCTAAAGAATAGTTAAATCAATAAATGTGCGTGACAGTGAAATTTTTTCAATATTCAAATTTAAATTTATGAAAAATATAATAAATTGACCATTTCCTTGTAGGTTTTTAAATTTGTTCCTGAAGGGTTTGTTTTCACCGACGTTTACATTAAATTGCCCTACATTGTGGCCTTAAAATCCCCTACAATTGTTGAATTTAGTAGAGTATCAAACTTAAGTGTACCCTACATATTCCACTTATGACGACGTGAAAAACTAGGGGGCTTAAAACGGTTGGGTCATTTTTGCGCACCCTGTGAATGAAAGTAAATAAGAAGAGGAAAATGCAGGTATTTTTTGATGTTTGATTTTTTTCTTAGGTATAAATAACAAAAAAAATTGATGTGAGCAAAAAATAAAATAATAATAATAATAATAATAATAATAATAATAATAAAATAATAATAATAATAATAATAATAATAAATTTTGGTTTTATTTGGTTTTAAGAACGCAACGTTGGTCAAAATGCACCACTCAAACCCGGGGGGGGGGGGGGGGGCAGGAAAGGGGGGGCCCTGCTGGCAAACCAGCCACGGGAAAGGGGGGGGAAGGGGTGTTTCTCACGCGCGGTCGTCATTGTCTTTGTCATTGTTCGGGGTGTCATTGTCTTTGTCATCGTCCCCGAGGGGCGTAAAGGGGAAAGGGGGGAAAGGCCCCCGGCGACGTTTCCAGAGCTCCCCTCTAGTTTCGGGGAGTAAATACTACCCTTCTTGCTAGCTGAGTTTGCAAAGGGGACTTTTTTCTTGAATCGCCTTTACGATAGCAGACCCATGCTCGGGGCCCAATTCCCCCCCGGGGCCCAAAAATAAAAATAAATTAGTAATGCAAAAAAAAGTTATGTATGTGAATGAAAAGAAAGAAAAGAAAGAAAGTGTAGTTTTGAAAAAATTTTTGTAAATAGATTACTAGGATGAAAAATTTAAAGAAATTTTGTCGCCGTTATATATGATAGAATTCTTTATATGTTTGGGGAGAGTAAAATTGCGGCGCAAGATCATATTTGATACATTTGCTAGCATATGATGTAGGGTTTAAAGGTACATCCATGGTAATAATAGGGGGAAAAACCCTTTTCTCTGGTTAAGAGATCCCCCGTGATTTAGGCGTGGTCCCCCAAATAAAATTCTAGCAATCCCACCTCTTTAAAACGTGAGAGTCGAGACGTAGGTGGACAAAATTATTACCAGTGTGGGATCACAGCGCAATTTGTTATTTTGCAACACACCCCAAGATGCTTGTCGAAAAATCCAACAATTTGCTTGAATTCACTCTTGACATCTGGAAGGGGAAACTAGATTAAAATTTTCTACGTCGCGACGCGAGAAGTCCTTTTAGCAGCCTGATCAGCTTTGTCTTTTCCCCTCTAGCCCACGTGTCAAGGTTCCAGCAAAACTCTATTATTACCCCTTAGAGGTTATTTTCTAAATAAAATTTGGGTGTCTTGTACCAAATGAGATTTAAAAAACATGAGTTGTATAGTTTAAAGTGAATTAAAGCTTTTCTATTTTTTGTTATTTGGATTAGGACGCGTAAAACCTTTGGGTATAATGCACCACTCAAACCTGGGGGGGGGAGGAGGGGAATGCTGGGTCAAAAAACCAGCCAGGGTAAGGGGGGGAAAGAGGGTTTCACGTGAGGTCGTCATGTTTTTCATTGTTCGTGGTGGCTTTGTCACATCGTCCCCCCGGGGGGGGCTTTAAAGGGAAGGGGGCAAACCCCCGACGACGATTCCCAGAGTCCCCTCTAGATCGGGGAGTAATATTCCCCTTTTTACTAGCGATGTTTGCGAGGTGGATTTTTTCTCTGAATCGCCTTTTTACGTTTAGCAGACCCAGCTCGGGCCCAATTTCCCCCGGGCCCGAGGGGGGGGTTTTGAAAAGCTTCAAAATAATTTTAAATGTTTTTTTTATATGGTTAAGGACGCGTAAAACCGAAAGGGGTCATAATACCCCCACTGTAGCCTAGAGGAAAATGAGGCGGTGGGCCCATGTAGTCACAACCACCCACGGGTAACGGTAGGAAAGGGGGGGTTTCTCACGTCACGGTCGTCACATTATCATCACGTTGTGTCTTTGTCATCTTCGTCAGGGAGGTCGTCAAAGGTAAGGGGGGGTGCCCCCGAACGATTGCCCCGGAGCTCGCCTCTAGTTTTGGGGAGTGCTTTTTTTATAGTTTTAATTATGAAAAAATTTTTGCGAGTATTTTTGCTGTTTTTTGTCCACCCGGGCAAAAAGGGTTATGCGATTTTGAAAAATTGGAGGGGACCCTTTGAAATCTCGAATTAGGTCTTCTAGTATTAAAGGGAAAATCGAAAAAATAATCACATGATAATCGTACTTTTTCGAAATTTTTTTGGATTTTAAGCATATATTCTTTATCCCTTGGCGATTCTGACAAAAAAAAGGTTAGGACTACAAGTTCATATTTAATAGAAAATTTCAGTTTAATGGTTTTTTTGGATTAAGGGACGCCAACCGTTAAGGTCTAATGCACCACCTTTGCCAAGGGGTATGGGGAGCAGGGGCCCTATGGTCAGAACCAGCCACGGTTTTTTGGGGAGAATTTTTTTTTGTTTTTTTGGATTAAGGGGGCGTCAACCTTAGGTCAAAGCCCAAATTTAACCAGGGGGGGGGGGGGGGGGGGGCCCATGGGGCAGAACCAGCCCCGGGGAAGGGGAGGTAAGGGCGTTCTTCCGTCGTGGTTGTCATAGAGAGCATGGTCGCGTTGCCGAGATATCGTTGGGGCGGAAATGGGGGAAGTTCCCCCGACAAGAAGCCAGAGCTCGCCCCTTGTTTTGGGGTGTAACTGAACTTAGTTGTATTTGACAATTGGCACAAAACATTAGTCAGTCAACAAGCATCCAATGTAATCAAACTTAATTGCAATTAAGATCGACATTTGACATTTTTAAGAAGGTTTTCCAAACATCCACATAAAGTCACGAATATTTTCAATTTTTTTATTTCGTAAAAAAATCGAAAATGTGAAAAAAACTATTTTTAATTTTTTTTTTTAACAATGTTTAGAAAAGTTTTTTACTTAAATGCCCATATTTTCCCCTTCGTAACCCTGAGGGGGTGAGTCGGCCGAGCGGGACAGGGATTTTGGGTGAAACCTTTTCAAGAAAGGGTACTTTTTTTTGTTATTTTGGTTAAGGACGCGTTTTAACCGTAAGGTCATAATGCATCATCTAGCCAAGGGGGGGGGGGGAGGAGGGGCCCATCCCGGTCAGAATCAGCACGGGTAAAGGGGGCAACGGGGGTTTTTACGTCGGGTCGTCATTTTTTTGTAAACGTTTGTGGTCATTTTATCGTCGCCGGGGGGTCGTCAAGGAAAAGAGGCAAGGTCCCCCACGACGATTGCCAGAGCTCCCCCCTTTTTCGGGGAGTAAGATACCCGTATTTCTACTGATGTTGGGGTGGCTTTTTCTCTTGAATCGCCTTTTACTATTAGCAGAGCCATGCTCTGGGCCTATTCTACCCCGGGCCCAGACAGGGGAAGAAAAGGTACTATCGACGACGTGAGGAACTAGGGCGCTTTAACTGGATTGGTCATATTGCGCCGCCTGTGTTATTATAAGTTAATGAAACGAGTTTATGGTGTGTTTGATGTGAAAAATAATGTCACATAACATGTTATCTGAATTGGTGATTTTGAAATGAAAGCTACAGTGAGTGATTAAGTTTATTTTGCTTTATTTTGTTTAAGGGTGCGTCAACCGTTAGGTCACGGGGAGGTGGGGCCATGCTGATTAGAACCAGCTACGAGCAGGGGGAGGAAAGTGGGGTTTCTCACGTAGTGGTCATCATATTCTCTTATCGTTCGTGTCGTCAGGGAGATTTTTATTTGGGTTTTTTGGATTTAAAGGGACGTCAACCGTTAGGTCATAATGCACCACTCGAGCTTAGGTGATATGGGAAGGAGCGGCCCATGCTGGTCAGAACCAGCCACGGGTAGAGTGAGGAAAGGGACGGTTCTCAGGTCGCGGTCGTCGTCGTCTTTGTCATCGTCGTCGGGGAGGTCGTCAAGGGAAGGGGAAGAGTTCCTCGACGACAATTGCCAGAGCTCGCCTCTAGTTTCGGCGAGTAATATACTCCGCTCAACTAGCTGATGTTTGCGAGGTGGACTTTTTCTCTTGAATCGGCTGTACGAAGCAGAGGCCAGATTTTTACCCCGGGGACAGACGGGGGGGTAGGTAAAAAAGAAAAAGGCTATCAAATAACCAAAAACGACTATTTAAAAATGAACTCAATTTGGGACTGGGGCAGAAACCGTTTTTGAATCCGTTCAGAAGGCAATCATGATATTTTAACATTGTTAAAAAAAAGTATGTGTAGATATGTATGTTTTGTAGACAAAGATTGAAGAAGTCAGCATCTTTACGTCTTAACAAATTATTATGTGCAATCAATCAAGGGCAAGGGAAAAACCCTGCGAACTACAACGTGAGAAAAAATATAGGGCGCTTTAACCGGGTAGGTCATATAGCGCCCCCTTTGAATTGTAGTTATGAAATGAGTTTATTGGTTTGATGATTAAAAAAAAAATAAATAAAGTCGTTTTTTTTGAGTCTAACCATTTAGTTGCATACTTAATGTTGCATTTTAAAATTTATACTAAGGTTGGTTTTTTTGGGGTTAGGGACGCGTCAACCTAGGTCATAATGCACCCCCTTAAACCTAGGGGGGTTGGGGGGGGGGAGGGGCCCCTGTGGTCAGAACCCGCCAGGGTAAAAGGGGAGGAAAGGGGGTTTTTTCTCGTCGCGGTCGCTCGCTTTGTCATCGTTGTTGGTCATTGTCATCGGGGGCCGGGGGGGCGTCAAGGGGAAAGGGGGCAAGGTCCCGACGACGATTGCCGAGTCGCCTCTAGTTTCGGGGAGTAAAATACTACCCTCAAAATAGTGATGTTTGCGAGGTGGATTTTTTTTTGAAAGCCTTTACGATTTGCAGAGCCATGCTCTGGGGCCAATTCTACCCCGGGGGACAGACGGGGAGTAAGTAATAAATAAGTTTTTTGAGCGTTGTAATTTTAAAAAAAAAACAAAAACGTCTACCCACTCAGTCGCAAAACGAGTTTTCTAATTATTCCCATAAGATACGAACAATATATAAAACATAGTGGTTTTTTTTTTTGGTCATTAATTTTAAGGGCGCGCAACGTTCAATACAAGTCCACTTTTAAAACCAGGGGAACAAGGAGGAAGTCCCATGTGGTGAGAAACCACCCCGGTTGGGGGGAGCGTTCGTCGTCGTGTCGTCGTCGTCGTCGTCGTCGTCGTGTCGCGTCGCGTCGTCGTCGTCGTCGGGGGGAGGTCGTCAAGGTGTCCCCGCCCAAGACCGCCAGAGCTCGCTCTAGTTTCAAAGATGAAACTCCCTAATTACCACCCAGTAGCACAAAGTGATGGCGATCTTATGGCGAGCTGTAACATCGCCATCAGTTCAGCTGATGGCCCATAAGCGGCGATGCGCTTATGGCCCGCTTATGGGCCATAAGCGGCCCACTGTAGTAAAACCAGCAGTTTCGAAAATACTGTGCTGCATTTTTGTGACAACGGCCCGCTTATGGGCCATAGCCGGCGATACACAGTTTGCCATCAGTTCGCCGCTTATGGTCCACAGGCGGGCCGCTGTAGCAAATCCGACAGTTGCTTCACTTTTGTCACAGCGGGATGCTTACGCCCGGCGGTGAGAATGGTTTCGGGAACACTAGCACCATCTAGTAGAGACGCGAGGAAGTCACGCACACAAACGAAAATATTAACTGACAAAAGTTTAAAATTATATATCTTTTTAATTGTGCGAGCATTTCATTTTCTATAAACTGTGTGCAAGAGAACAATTTCAAGTTAATACAGAGAGAGTGATTAGACATACACAAATTTTATCGCCCATCGCCGTACTCGAACCCCAACCTGCTGCGCCGGACTCTGGAACGCTGACCGCTACACCACCGTGATCACTGCTAGACGTGCGCGCCAGCTGCCTTATGAAGATGTACCCAGCGTGTATGCATTGTGGAACGTCTTGTCAACATTTCGTACCTTGTTTACATGGAAACTAAATAAATGCCATCTCAGGTTGTTCATCAAACTAAAGATTCAATAATATATGTATTCAAATTGAGTTGTTTTAAGCGTAGGCCTACTCTTGTTCATATTTAAATTGACCAAAGAGTATCATGCCCATATATCTAAATGGTATGAATTAAATTGACGGAAAGTGATTAGGAGCTCAGGTTGGATTTGCATTTATTATTATTTTTACCAGTCACACACGGGCAGACGGACAGACAGTAAAGTAATCGCTAAATTTAAGCCTCTCTCCCTACTTTGATATAGGCCTACACCAAATATTCCATATCGGCAATTTTTTTTTGTATAACCTAAAACAAAAAAACGGATATAGTTTATCAATTATAATCATCTGACATTTTCAAAAACATTTTATTTTTATTTTTGGGTTTAATAGTAATTACAGAGAAATTATACGTATATCCCGGACATATCCCTGCTCATAAATTTTGGTTTGAAGGATGATTTTTATTTCTATTAGGCCCTACTTGGAAAAAAATTGTCGTTAATATCTTGCACTATATAATTTATTTCTTCCACCTATTCGTACCGGTGGAAGAAAAAATTCGAAAGTGCAATTTTCAAGTATGTCAGTTTGTAGACAAGAGTAAGTGTTACAAATAGAAAAAAATCTGCCTTTCAACAAAAAAATTACTAGCTGGAATAATTATGTCTGAGATAAACGTGTCATAATTTTTACTATAATCGTCTATACTGGGCGTACTGCTCAACCCAAAAATAAATAACAAATAGTTTTGGCAATGTCATAATATGATCATATCATTGATAAAATAAGATTTAGGAAAATTTTAAATATAAATTAGTCCGATTTATTTGCTGTAGTTCTACAAACATAAAATATGACATATTATTTATTTATAATGAATATATTTCTATTAAGAGAGATTTTTCGTTTTCTTCCATCTGCGTCAAGTATGTGAAATTCGCACTACGAAACGGCAAGTGCAAAGGCATATTATAGATACGTGACAGCATTATCGACAGCGGATTAATTTCGCATATTGCAATGAAATTAATTACCGTATTTATAAACATTTTTGAAATTAATTTAAAAATTATGTCGATTGAATGCAATAATCAAAGTATTATTTTGGAAACCCTACGTGGAGTATTCGGTATCGGAATGATATATAATAATATATTATAACATTATGTTAATTTATTGACTATTTTATCCTTTGTTTTCAAATAACATTAAGTTATTTTGATTAGTTTTAATGAAGGGAATCAGGCATTCTTGCTATGGGGCTATGCTCTCTCTGATTCTCCGCCTGTGTACTTTGTAGCTTGATTTGTTGCAATAAATAAAAATAATTATCATAATATTAATATTATCAAATAATAAGTTTAAATGATACTAAAATGATATACCTTGAATGTGAGAGCGTCAATATTCCTCACATCGACGAAGAAGAGCGAGAATGATTAGCAAAACATGATGAAATTGACAATTAAATTATTCCTTTAAATCCATCATCTAATGTGTTATATACTCTCATTAGATACCCGTCGGTTGTGTGCTTATGGGCCATAGGCGGGCCGCCTACTATGTTCGCCGCCTGTCGGTTGTGCGCTTATGGCCATAGGAGGGCCGCCGACTGTTCGCCGCCTGTCGGTTGTGTGCTTATGGGCCATAGGCGGCCCATCAACGCAAAACTTTGCCATCACTTTGCCGCTGATGGCCCATAAGCGCACTCATTTTCTGTGCTACTTGGGCAGCTAATGTTTACAAGATGAAGAATATTCAGCAAGTCACAGGCATTTTCTTTAAAATCCATTTTCTAATTTATTTTATTATATTGTTTACTAATAAAAAATAATTATCATAAAATGTATAACTAATAATAATGTAATAACTATGAATAGTATTCGGTAACTATTCGTAAGTTTCGTAAATGTTTTACGATCAAGATGAAAACGAATATTTTAATTGTCTTATACTTCACACCGACTTCATTTATACTTTACTTCTATACAATATTGAGTTGAGTCCACACGTCTCTTATCCAGGGTTGTAATTGTGTAGCCACACAAATATGTTTTCCAAAATAACTGTAAAACACTAGTTTTGGAGGAAGAACTCATAAGAATACCAATACTAAAATTGTAATTTTTTTGATAGCATAAGAATAATAATTTATTTAAATGAAAACTGAATTGTGCTGATGCAACGACGACGTGAGAAACTAGGGCGCTTCAACCGGTTAGGTCATATTGCGCCGCCTGTGAATGAAAGTAAATTAGAAGAGTTAATGCAGGTATGTTTGATGATTAGATTGTTTTCTAAGTGTATAAATAACAAAATAAATTGTAGATGAAGAAAGTAATAGCAAAATAAAAGTTATGTATGTAAATGAAAATAAAGAAAAGAAAGAAATGTGTATGAAGTTACTTAAAGTTTGTTAAATAGATATTCGTCTTCCACAGCCACGCCCCCTCGCTCGCGTGCCAGCTGTGAGGAGGGAACCCGGACATGGTTGCAGCCAAATGCAACAGTGATGAATACGTTATACCAACTGGAGAACCAAGGTCATATTGCGCCGCCTGAGATGTTGTAAGTTAATAAATTTAGTTTGTTGTGTATTTCATTTTATGTACTTTTCTTTCCTATTTTCTTTTTTTCTTTTTTGGTTGGTTTATTTGAACTAAGGACGCGTCAACCGTCAGGTCATAATGCACCACTCTAGCCTCTAGGGGATATGTGAAGGATGTGCACATGATAGTCAGAACCAGCCACGGGTAAGGGGAGGAAGGGGGGTTTCGCACGTCGCGGTCGTCATCGTCTTTGTCATCGTCGTCGAGGGTTCGTCAAGGAAAGGGAGTGGTGTCCCCGACGACGATTGCCAGAGCTCGCCTCTACATTTGGGGAGTCATATACTCCTCTCTTAATAGCTGATGTTTGCAAAGAGGACTTTTTCTCTTGAATCGCCTTTTACAATAAGCAGAGCCGCGCTTAGGGCCAAATTCTACTTATTCTACTATGCTCGTCAGAAACTTCCATCGACGACGTGAGAAACGAAGGCGCTTCAACCGGTCAGGTCATATTGCGCCGCCTGTAAATATTAAAAGTTGATGAGATGAGTTGGTGCGCTATAAACCGCCAAAATTCTAGAGGTGAATAGAAAGTAAGTCCGAAAATTTTGAGTCGAGTGGTACTTTCCTATGTGGTACTCGAAATCGAGTATTTAAAAATATGATTTTGGTGGAGGTGCCGGGTCGCGCGCGTGTGTGAACACGTAAATATCGCTGACGCATTTTTGATGCTATCAAACCAATCTTGCCTTTCGAACAAACTATAGTGTTGTGGTCATCAGCAATAAAGAAAGGCAATACGTCAGTTTTTCCATCTGCGATGAATGCATCAAATATAAGTTGGAGATAAAATCTAAAGATCAGTTCAAGAAATATTATTTTTCAACACTTGACCTTTCTTTAGGAGGGTTTGAAGAAATACTTTCCTTCCATTTCAAAAAAGGAATAGAATGGGTTATCTCTCCATTTGCAGTTTCTGCTGATTCCAGAAAAAGAATAGCTGATAGAATTGACTTCAGATACAGCTCTAAAATCAAAATTTCAAGACATCTTCCTTAATTTATTTATTTATTTATTATTTATTTAACGTCTATCCTATTCAGTTATAAAAACTGATTTACAAAGGAGGGATCATTTGGGATCTCTTCAATATGAGTACCCAGCAATAATTGTTAAAAAGGCTCAGTGTGTTTTACTACCTGTGCGACTCAGCTTTCTCAACTGTAAAAAAAATCAAGTCGAAGAACAGATCGAGACTCTTGATGTTGAGTGAGATGCGCGTCAGTTTGTTCCACACTCGCCCTCGTACTGAGAAACTGTGTGGATTACATCAGTCAGTTACCCCACTGATGAGGAACCACGTGACACTTGCAAAGTGGCAACATTGGCACACATTGGTAAGTTACGTTGAAGTGTTGAAACTTGCAATTTAAACAAGAAAGTAAGGTTTATTAAACTGGTTAAATTATTATTCCGATGAAGTGTGGTACACCCACGTAGGTGTGGTCGCGTACGGGAACGTACTCAGTCATGTGTGTCGCGGCGGAAAACAGGTTGGGCACCGCTGTTTTAGACGATAGTTTTGTAAATATCAATAAGACGATGTGTGGATCTGGATTACGTCTCGTAAGCAAGCAATGCCCGAACACGACGACGTGAGGAACTAGGGCGCTTCAACCGGTTGGGTCATATTGCGCAACCTCTGATATTGTGAGTTAATGAAATGAGTTCATGGAGTGTTTGTTGATTATTACAAAGAAATAAATTCCTTTTTAAGAGTCTACCTACTCAGTTATATAACTGATGTTTTATTCTAAGTTTAAACATCAGAGAAGATTTTTTTTTTAGAAAAAATGGTTTTGTATATTTGGATTTAAAGACGCGTCAACCGTTAGGTCATAATGCACCACTCTAACCTAGGGGGAGGAGAGGAAGGAAGGGCCCATGCTGGTCAGAACCAGCCACAGGTAAGGGAAGGAAAGGGGGGTTCTCACGTCGCGGTCGTCATTGTCTTTGTCATCGTTTGTGGTGTCATTGTCGTCATCGTCGTCGAGAAGACGTCAAGGGAAGGGGGCAAGTTCCTCAACGACGATTGCCAGAGCTCGCTTCTAGTTTCGGGGTGTAAGATACTCCGCTCTTACTTGCTGATGTTTGCGAGGTGGACTTTTGCTCTTCAATCTCCTTGTTACTTTAGCAGAGCCATGACCTGGGCCAATTCTACCCTGTTTGTTTTATATTTATTTGATTAAGGTAGCATCAACCGTAAGGTCATAATGCCCCACTCTAAGTTTAAGTTTATTTGGATTAAGGACGCGTCAACCGTTAGGTCATAAAGCACCACTCTAGCCTAAGGGGGGCCATGCTGGTCAGAACCAGCCACGGGTAAGGGGAGGAATGGGGGTTTCTCACGTCGCAGTCGTCATCGTCTTTGTCATAGTTCGTTGTGTCATTGTCATCGTCGCCGTGGGGTCGTCAAGGGAAGGGGGTAAGGTCCCGACGACGATTGCCAGAGCTCGCCTCTAGTTTCGGGGAGTAAGAAAGATACTCTGCTCGAACTAGCTGATGTTTGCGAGGTGGACTTTTTCTCTTAAATCGCCTTTTAGGATTAGCAGAGCCATGCTCTAGGCCAATTCTACCCCGGGCCCAGACGGGGACCACGAGAAGGGGGAGGAAAAGAAGGGGGGTTCTTACGTCGCGGTCGTCATCGTCTTTGGGTCTTTGGGAGGTCGTCATGGGGCTGGGGGGTTTCCCGACAACTTCGACCAGAGCTCACCTCTTGTGTCACAAAATTCTCCCTTATTGCCATAACTTTGTTTGCGAGATGGACTTTATCTCTTCCCAGGCATTTATAACAGAGCCATGCTCCGGGCCAAATTCTTCCCCGGGGATTGGTGGGACATGCATGTGGTGGACAGAACCAGCATTCGATCGCAGGGAGAGTGAGCTTGTAAAGATCAAACAACCAAACGAATAGAACTAATATATGAATTTCAGAGTTGACACCCATGAGTTACAAGAGAAAAGTAAAACACTTTCAAAATACCCAAGTATGGCTTGCTGAATATTGTCGGCAGATGAATAGCCAACCAGCCCAGGTAATGAACCGATGACCTTATCCAAGATTCCTACTTATCTGAAAGAACAGCTCGCCCTACAAACAACATCCAAACTCGAGAAGACTTCTTCGTTCGTTATCAACACAAACTGTGATTAATCTTCCTTCCGAATTACAAAATGAAATGTTATTTAGTCCAGAGAAATCAAACACGTCTTTGATGGTGCGAGATGCGATAAAGACAGACGAAAAGTGGCGTCTGTTTCTTCAACAATGCCTTATCCACAGCCCTCTAAATATAAAACATTATTTTCCTACGCGGCTGCGGCGAATAACTCATTTGTGATGCCTCGCATAAGAAAATAGAGCGCAATAGTTTTATTTTTAGTAATTATAAATGTTTACAAGTTTTTAATATTTTACCATAGCTAGAATTGGACATCTTATTCTAAAATGTCTGTGTGTTTATTAAAAGTGTATTTCTGCTCCTATTAATGTGTATTTTCCCCACAATCCGGCTCCATGTGGCCCTGGTCTTGGCGTCGGAGCAAAGAGCTCAGATAAAAGAACCTCCGTGCCTAACATTATTATTGTTCTACGGTGTTTGGTTCTAGAAGAGTCGATAAAGAAGTTTCAAAGGGAAAACTTCTTTATTGACTCTTTCTGGCTCGCGTCTTGTACAGTTTTTACAATCGCGTTGGTGGATGAGTGTGCCAGTTTTGTAATTAATTATTACTGTTATATAAAACACTTTTATTGATGTTTGCTATGCTAAACAAGGCGAGTCATGAGACAATGACTATGAAACAGTCTTAGGAGTTTGTAAACGGTGGTTTTGGAGCCGTCCTTCAACGAAGTACATTATAAATTCAGAGCTGTTATGAATCGGCCTTGTTGATTCTGGCGTTGATCCGCGGGTGTTCGCACTGTCCATAGGCCTACCACTGATTGTTATATATCCTATTAAAAATATCGAGCTTTGGTTAGTTATCGCTCATTTGTCGATTGCGTCGGGCCTACAGGGTGGGCTTAGTCGCTTTGATTTATTGTCCCTCACTGAAAATCAGTTACATAACTGAGTGGGTAGACTCTAAATACAATTTATTTATTTATTTTATTTAAGATTAAATTGCAACCTTTGTACCTTTTTGATACGATATCTAATGTGGCTTAGGTCATAATCTGGTCTCAACACATTAGAAAAAAATTGTAAAATGTTCTATTGATTTGAGGGATTGTCCATTAAATAAATCAGTAAAAACATAATTATTTGTGTTTTTTATTTTAAATTAATTAATGATGGTTTTTAACTTTACATGGACCCCATTTTTCATTTGTTGTAAATTTCTTAAATATTTTTGGTAGGTAACAAGATAAATAATTAATAATTGCGTCATTTATTTAAATGGAAGGATGTCATTATATGACACTGATGTCTCTGAAGAATCCACGTCGCCTGAAAGACCACGATTAAATTATATTGCAAGTGAGAAACAAGCAGCCAAACTACCATCACACGTTGACACAATATGCATACTAACTGTCAGTAGGCCTACTAGAAAACCTGTTTTTTTTTTCAAAAAAATTATAAGTGAAAAATAACGTTACCGACATTGTGAGAAATAAAATATGGGAATTGAACAAGGCAATTATGTCCACATTAATCCTCCTCCAATTTCTGACGGCGGAGAATACCCCATCATTATACCTGCTGGAGAAACCAGGACGCTTCAACCGGTTATGTCATATTGCGTCGCATGAGATATTGTAAGTTAAAAAATTTAGCGTGTTGTGTATTTGATTTTATGTAGCTAAGTTTAAAAAAAAAGAAAATGGCAGATATGATGTTGATATCAAAAGAAAAGTTGATAATTTGAATGTTATGTTTTTTATTTAAAATTAAATTTGGTTCCACAAACTACTTCGAATGAGAAACTTATTGCCTCCGTTGTCACATGATATTGACGTCTCTGGTGGAGCCACGTCGCCTTGGTGACGACGAGTGAATTATGAGTTCTCTTCAGTTTGTTTGGATTAAGGGCGCGTCAACCGTTGAATCAAAATCCCCCAATCAAGCGTAAGGGATATGGGGACGAGGAGCCCATGCTTGTCAGAACCAGCCACGGTAAAGGGAGGAAAGGGGGGTCCTCACATACCAGTCGTCATCGTCTTTGTCATCGTTCGTTGTGTTATTGTTATCGTCGTCGGGAGGTCGTCAAGGGAAAAGGGATAAATCTTCGACGACGACTGTCAGAGCTCGCATCTAGTATCGTTTTAGTTTGTTTTTTGTTTTGTATTGTTATTGGTCAAGTGTTGTTTGATGTTTATTAGGTTTTAGGGCGCGTCAACAGTTAGGTCATATTGCGCCTCCAGTGATAATGTAGTGTATTAGTTAGCAGAGCCATTCTCTGGGCCAGATTCTACCCCGGGCATAGACGGGAGGTTGGATTATGACGCAAGTGGCAACCAAATAACCAAACAAGCATTGAACATGAACTCAATTTGCCTTCTGACTGACCCGGAAACCAGTTTGATTTTATCAACACTGTTAGAAATAAAGTAAAGGTATTTAACAACGACGGCATACGAGGGATCTTCAAGTGATTTGAAGACGTAAACATCTTTAAGTTTGACCGCAATGTCTCATGTACAATCAGACAGTTAATACATCAGGGCTGGGCCAATACGCTTGAAAGACACGACGATTGGTTTATTTGTATTAAGGGCGCGTCAACCGTTAGGTCATATTGCGCCTCCAGTGATAATGTAGTGTATTAGTTAGCAGAGCCATGCTCTGGGCCAGATTCTACCCCGGGCACAGACGGGAGGTTGGATTATGACGCAAGTGACAACCAAATAACCAAACAAGCATTGAACATGAACTCAGTTTGCCTTCTGACTGACCCGGAAACCAGTTTGATTTTATCAACACTGTTAGAAATAAAGTAATGGTTTTAACAACGACGGCATACGAGGGATCCTCAAGTGATTTGAAGATGTAAACATCTTTAAGTTTGACCGCAGTGTCTCATGTACAATCAGACAGTAAATACATCAGGGCTGGGCCAATACGACATGCATACGACGACAAAGACGACGACGACGACGACGTGAGAAACTAGGGCGCTTCAACCGGTTAGGTTATATTGCGCCGCCTGTGAATGAAAGTAAATGAAAAGAGTTAATGCAGGTATGTTTGATGATAAGATTGTTTTCTAAGTGTATAAATAACAAAATAAAATGATGATGATAAAAGTAATAGCAAAAGAAAAGTAATGTATGTGAATGAAAAGAAAGAAATGTTCATGATGTGAATTAAATTTTGTTAAATAGATTACTTTGGACAAAAAATTTAGAAAATTTGTCGCCGATATCATATGATAGAAATTCTTCATTAGATTGGGAGAGATCAAATTGCATGCGCGAGGCATCATATTTGGTACATTCTGCTAGCATATGATGCACGGTTAAAGGTAGGCCTACATCACATGTGTCACATATGGGAATAACATTTTCTCTGGTTAAATTTGTTTGGTTTATTTGGATTAAGGACGCGTCAACCGTAAGGTCATAATGCACCACTCTAGCCTAGGGGGATGGGGGGGAAGGAGGGGTCCATGATAGTCAGAACCAACCACGGGTTAGGGGAGGATGGGGGGTTTCTCACGTCGCGGTCGTCATCGTCTTTGTCATCGTTCGTTGTGTCATTGTCATCGTCGACGGGGGGTCGTCAAGGGAAGGGGCAAGGTCCCCGACGACGATTGCCAGAGCTCGCCTCTAGGTTCGGGGAGTAATATACTCCCCGCTTATTAGCTGATGTTTGCGAGGTGGACTTTTCACTTGAATCGCATTTTACGATTAGCAGAGCCATGCTCTGGGCCAATCCTACCCTGGACCCAGACGGAAGATATCCGTGAGTTAGGCGTGTGTGGCCTATACGAAGTCTAGACAATACCACCTCTTCTCTACGTGAGAGTCGAGACGTAGGTGGACGAATTTTATTAGTCAATGTGGGCATCACACTACGCAATTTGTTATTTTGCAACACATCCCAAGATGCTTGTCGCAAATCCAACAATCGTTGCTTGTATCCACTCTTGACATCTGGAACGGGAACTAGATTGAAATCAACGTCGCGACGCTGGGAAGCTTCCTTAGCAGCCCGATCAGCGTGTTCATTTCCCTCTATGCCCACGTGTCCAGGTATCCAGCAAAACTCTATTATATATCCCTTAGAGGTTAGTTTTACTAGAATACATGAGTTTTATAGCTTGAAGTGAACTTAGGCTATCTGAACACAAAAGGTATTCTCCACAACGACAGCGTAGAATGTATTTAAGAGCTTCACGGATGGCAAATAACTCTGCAGTGAAAACTGAACATACGTCGCTTAGCCTGAAACGTTCAGTTAAGGTGGAGCAATAAAAGGCACTTCCAACCTTGTTGTCAATTTTGGAGCCATCTGTGAATACCAAAGTAAACCTTTGATGTTCGTGGCAAATCTTTCTAAAGTTAATTTTGAATACACTATCGCAAGTAGAGTTTTTATCAAAACGACAAAGGTCGAATAGAAAAATCGGCTCTGGTGAAGGCCAGGGAGCCACACAATCACCAATAACTACTGGAGAAACCAGGGCGCTTCAACCGGTTAGGTGATATTGCGTCGCATGAGATATTGTAAGTTAAATAATTTAGTTTGATGTGTACTTGATTTTATGCAGCTAAGTTTAATAAGAAAAGAAAATGGCAGAGATGATGTTGATAGCAAAAGAAAAAATGATAATTTTAATGATTTTTTTTTTTAATGAAAGGGGGGTCGTATATCGCGGTCGTCATCGTCTTTGTCATCGTGCGTTGTGTTATTGTTATCGTCGTCGGGAGGTCGACAAGGGTAAAGGGAAAGATTTCGGACGACGACTGTCGGAGCTCACATCTAGTATTGGGGAGATTGACTTTAGCCCTTTCATAGCCGTGTACGATTGATGTTGTTTGATGTGTATAAGGTTTCAGGGCGCGTCAACTGCTAGGTCATATTGCGCCTCCTGTGATCATGTAGTTTATTAGTAAGCAGAGCCATGCTCTGGGACAGATTCTACCCCGGGCACAGACGGGAGATTATAACGCAAGTGACAACCAAATAACCAAACGATCTTTCAACATGAACTCAATTTGCCTTCTGACTAAAACAAAAACCAGTTTTGTTACACCAGCTTCAGAAGTGATTAAACAATGACAGCGTAAGTTCGAACGACAAGTGATTTGAAGATGTCGACATCTTTTGTTTGACCGCAATATAGTAAACTGCAATCAGACAGTAAATACATCAGGCCTGACATCTCTATGAAGTTAGTACGGAACGACGACATGAGGGTCCAGGGCGAGTCAACTTAATGGGTTGTAGTGCGCGACCTTGATTAATAAAAATAAAATTTAGCCTTTGTTGTTTCGTTGTTGTAAAATGAGATTTTCTTGGATGTTGTTGTTGTTTATTATGTTTACGGGCGCTTCAACCGTTAGGTCATATTGTGTCTACTGTGATAATGTAGTTTATTAGTTTGTTCAAAATTACAAGATTGATTATGACAATAAAATGATTTGATACACGGAATATTTATTTGGGTTAATATCGTTGTTGCTTTTTATCAAAGTAGCGTCAACGAGTATAGGGGGGGGAAAGAATATATATATATATAAATAAAGTAAGGGGAGAAAAGTGAGGTTCACACGTCGCGGTCGTCATCGTCTTTGTCATCGTTCGTGGTGTCATTGTCGTCATCGTCGTCGATGGGTCGTCAAGGGAAGGGGGCAAGGTCCCCGACGACGAATTGCCAGAGCTCGCCTCTAGTTTCAGGGAGTATTGTATACTACTCTTACTAGCTGATGTTTGCGAGGTGGGCTTTTCTCTTGAATCGCCTTGTACGATTAGCAGAGCCATGCTCTGGGCCAATTCTACCCCGGGCCCAGACGGGGGGTTGACTATCTGGAATTATCACGCACATTTTACGAAAGTGAATCGTAGACTTGAGTTTACATGGATTATAAGAGTTATTAAGAGTTATTTTACAGATTATTTACTTCGACGTGAGGCTCCAGGGCGCGTTACCCGAACACGTTAAAATAAGTATATTTTACTACACACATTATACACATTACTTTCACTATAGGCTAGGTGGTGTGGGGAGGAGGGGCCCATGCTGGTCAGAACCAGCCAGGGTTAGCGGGCAGATGGGGTATCTATCTGCGCGGTCGTCATTGTCTTTGATTTAAGACGCGTCAACCGTTAGGTCATAATGCACTACTCTAACCTAGGGGGGGGGGGAGGGGCGGCCCATGCTGGTCAGAACCAGCCACGGGTAAGGGGAGGAAAGGAGGTTCTCACGTCGCGGTCGTCATTGTCTTCGTCATCGTTTGTGGTGTCATTGTCGTCATCGTCGTCGAGGGGTCGTCAAGGGAAGGGGGCAGGTCCCCGACGACGATTGCCAGAGCTCACCTCTAGTTTCGGGGAGTAATATACTCCCCTCTTACAAGCTGATGTTTGCGAGGTCGATTTTTCTCTTGAATCTCCTTGTAACATTAGCAGAGCCATGCTCTGGGTCAATTCTACCCTGTTTGTTTTTATGATTATTTAGATTAAGGGAGCGTCTACCGTTAGGTCATCATGCCCCACTCTAGCCTAGGCCCTAAGGGATAATGGTGATGAGGGCCCATGCTGTTCAGAACCAGCCACGAGAAGGGTGAGGAAAAGAAGGGGGGTTCTCAGGTCGTGATCGTCATCGTCTTTGGGTCTGTGGAAGGTCGTCATGGGGCTAAGGAGGGTGGCCGACGACAACTGAACGAACGACGTGAGAAACTAGGGCGCTTCAATCGGTTAGGTCATATTGCGCCGCCTGTGAATGAAAGTAAATTAGAAGAGTTAATGCAGGTATGTTTGATGATTAGATTGTTTTCTAAGTGTATAAATAACAAAATAAATGAAGATGAAGAAAGTAATAGCAAAATAAAAGTTATGTATGTAAATGAAAATAAAGAAAAGAAAGAAATGTGTATGAAGTTAATTAAAGTTTGTTAAATAGATTACTTTGGATGAGAAATTTGGAAAGTTTGTCGCCGTTATCATATGATAGAAGTTCTTCATATGATTGGGAGAGATCAAATTGCGTGCGCAAGGCATCATATTTGGCACATTTTGCTAGCATATGATGTACGGTTAAAGGTACATCACATGTGTCACATATGGGAATAACCTTTTCTCTTGTTAAGAGATATCCGTGAGTAAGACGTGTGTGGCCTATACGAATTCTAGACAATACCACCTCTTCTCTACGTGAGAGTCGAGACGTAGGTGGACGAATTTTGTTAGTCAATGTGGGCATCACACTACGCTATTTGTTATTTTGCAACACATCCCAAGATGCTTGTCGCAAATCCAACAATCTTTGCTTGTATCCACTCTTGACATCTGGAACGGGAACTAGATTGAAATCAATGTCGCGACGCTGGGAAGCTTCCTTAGCAGCCCGATCAGCGTGTTCATTTCCCTCTATGCCCACGTGTCCAGGTATCCAGCAAAACTCTATTATATATCCCTTAGAGGTTAGTTTTTCTAAATAGAATTGGATGTCTTGTACCAAATGATGACTAGAATACATGAGTTTTATAGCTTGAAGTGAACTTAGGCTATCTGAACACAAAAGGTATTCTCCACACCGACAACGTAGAATGTATTTAAGAGCTTCACGGATGGCAAATAACTCTGCAGTGAAAACTGAACATACGTCGCTTAGGCTGAAACGTTCAGTTAAGGTGGAGCAATAAAAGGCACTTCCAACCTTGTTGTCAATTTTGGAGCCATCTGTGAATACCAAAGTAAACCTTTGATGTTCATGGCAAATCTTTCTAAAGTTAATTTTGAATACACTATCGCAAGTAGAGTTTTTATCAAAACGACAAAGCTCGAATAGAAAAATCGGCTCTGGTGAAGACCAGGGAACGACACAATTACCAATAACTACTGGAGAAACCAGGGCGCTTCAACCGGTAAGGTGATATTGCGTCGCATGAGATATTGTAAGTTAAATAATTTAGTTTGATGTGTACTTGATTTTATGCAGCTAAGTTTAATAAGAAAAGAAAATGGCAGAGATGATGTTGATAGCAAAAGAAAAAATGATAATTTTAATGATTTTTTTAAAATAATTTTATAATTAATGTTTGTTTCACAAACTATAGGCCTACTTCGAATGAGAAATTTACTGCCTCCGTCGTCACATGATATTGACGTCTCTGGTGGAGCCACGTCGCCTAGGTGACGACGAGTGAATTATGAGTTCTCTTCAGTTTGTTTGGATTAAGGGCGCGTCAACCGTTGAATCAAAATCCCCCAATCAAGCGTAAGGGATATGGGGACGAGGAGCCCATGCTGGTCAGAACCAGCCACGGGTAGCGGGAAGAAAGGGGGGGGGTCATATATTGCGGTCGTCATCGTCTTTGTCATCGTGCGTTGTGTTATTGTTATCGTCGTCGGGAGGTCGTCAAGGGTAAAGGGAAAGATCTCGGACGACGACTGTCGGAGCTCACATCTAGTATTGGGGAGATTGACTTTAGCCCTTTCATAGCCGTGTACGATTGATGTTGTTTGATGTGTATAAGGTTTCAGGGCGCGTCAACCGCTAGGTCATATTGCGCCTCCTGTGATCATGTAGTTTATTAGTTAGCAGAGCCATGCTCTGGGACAGATTCTACCCCGGGCACAGACGGGAGATTATAACGCAAGTGACAACCAAATAACCAAACGATCGTTCAACATGAACTCAATTTGCCTTCTGACTAAAACAAAAACCAGTTTTGTTACACCAGCTTCAGAAGTGCTAGTTTGACATTAGCAACACTCTTAGAAATAAAGTATGTGTATTAAACAATGACAGCGTAAGTTCGAACGACAAGTGATTTGAAGATGTCGACATCTTTTGTTTGACCGCAATATAGTAAACTGCAATCAGACAGTAAATACATCAGGCCTGACATCTCTATGAAGTTAGTACGAAACGACGACATGAGGGTCCAGGGCGAGTCAACCTAATGGGTTGTAGTGCGCGGCCTTGATTAATAAAAATAAAATTTAGCCTTTGTTGTTTCGTTGTTGTATTATGAGATTTTTTTGGGAGGTTGTTGTTGTTAATTATGTTTAAGGGCGCTTCAACCGTTAGGTCATATTGTGTCTACTGTGATAATGTAGTTTATTAGTTTGTTCAAAATTACAAGAATGATTATGACAATAAAATGATTTGATACACGGAAAAATTTATTTGGGTTAATATTGTTGTTGCTTTTTATCAAAGTAGCGTCAACGAGTATAGGGGGACGAAAAAATATATATATATAAATAAAGTAAGGGGAGAAAAGTGAGGTTCACACGTCGCGGTCGTCATCGTCTTTGTCATCGTTCGTGGTGTCATTGTCGTCATCGTCGTCGATGGGTCGTCAAGGGAAGGAGGCAAGGTCACCGACGACGAATTGCCAGAGCTCGCCTCTAGTTTCGGGGAGTGTTGTATACTCCACTCTTACTAGCTGATGTTTGCGAGGTGGACTATTTCTCTTGAATCGCCTTGTACGATTAGCAGAGCCATGCTCTGGGCCAATTCTACCCCGGGCCCAGACGGGGGGTTGACTATCTGGAATATTACGCACATTTTACGAGAGTGAATCGTAGACTTGAGTTTACATGGATTATAAGAGTTATTAAGAGTTATTTTACGAATTATTTACTTCGACGTGAGGCTCCGGGGCGCGTTACCCGAAGACGTTAAAATAAGTATATTTTACTACACTCATTACACATTACTTTCACTATAGCCTAGGTGGTGTGGGGAGGGGGGCCCATGCTGGTCAGAACCAGCCACGGTTAGCGGGCAGCTGGGGTATCTATCTGCGCGGTCGTCATTGTCTTTGTCATGGTCGTCGTCGCTGGGGAGGTCGTCAAGGGAAGGGGAGAGGTGCCCGACGACGACCGCCAGAGCTCGCCTCTAGCTTGTACTAACATCTCCTCTCAACCCAGTGTTAACTGTCAATGAACAAAAAGAACGGTTTACTAGCGAGCTGTACAGGAAACAAAGCAGAGATTAAATACAATATGATCAAGGAAGAACTGAGTAATTGTATGAATGCTACATGCACAGACCCTCCGATATCAGAAGTAGGCAGAGAAGAGAATTCTCCGAACAGTTTCACGGCTTTACTGTGCCTAGAAATAAACTTAGTACATTTCAATAAGACGAGGACAAGAACAGCCGAAAACAATAACCCAAGATTAACGGCGACGTGAGGTCCTAGGGTGCTTCAACCGGTTAGATCATATTGCGCCGCCTGTGTATTTTATTCGTTATGAATTTTTTTTGTGCGTTGATACAATACTATGGAAAACATAGCCAGTATGAAATACGTGTAAAGATTGCATGGTTTACTCAATCTACGAGCGGAATTTTAGGGTACCTTGACGCAACACCAACATTCGACAAACCTTGCATGGGCATGGCATTTCACAGCCAGGTATATAATAAACAAAAAGTTTTTTTTTTTAAAATCAAATGCATTGTCGTTAAAATAATTTCCAAACATTGGCAGCCTATTTTCATTTATTATTATTTAACAAGAGATGCATGCCTGCAGATATTATGACACAGGCTACTAATCATACCTTTTCTATTCATACTCTTTTCACTCAAGGGACGAGTGTCAAAGAAAAGTCCCGCGGCGGACTTGGTAAATTAACTGGACACAACCTTATTTCGGTAAAAATGTGTTATGTTTAAACGGACAAATTGAAATTTGATTACAATAAAACAAGGTTTGTATACTTCTGGCGAGCCGGGTACCCCGCTTCGCGGGGGCGGCGGATGGTCTCCTTGACGGCACTGGACCAACATACTAGGGATAATATCGACGACATGAGGATCTAGGTTCGTCTCTACTAAAGAGGATACTGCGCGACGCCTGATACATTTTAAGTTGTTAAGGAGTGAATAAAATAAGAATTTGAATTTAATTGTGTGTTTTTTTGAAATTTTCTGAATGTTCGTGAGAAATTGTTAAATATAACATGCAAATTACTATGTTTATGACAAGACTATTATTGTGAATTACTAATAAGTAAATAAATAAAAGTCTTATGGTGTATAATGTAGTGACGTCGTCGTCATCGTCGTCGGTTTGGTTTATTTGGATTAAGGACGCGTCAACCGTTAGGTCATAATGCACCACTCTAGCCTAAGGGGGGGGGGGAGGAGGGGCCCATTCTGGTCAGAACCAGTCACAAGAAAAGGGGAGAATGGGAGGTTTCTCACGTCGCGGTCGTCATCGTCTTTGTCATCGTCCGAACATATTATCGACATGAGGATCTAGGGCGCCTCAATCAAATGGTTTTTGTACGACGCCTTATACATTTTTAGTTATTACGAAGTGATTTAAATAAGAATTTGGTTTGAAAGAATGTTTAATTAATTTTTTAATGTAGCGGGAGGAATATGTTAAATAACATGAGATTTTCTATGATAAATGACAAGAATATATTTGTGAGTAAAATTATTAAAAATAATAATAATAAGTTTTCCTCCTTTGTAAATCAGTTTTTATAACTGAATAGGATACGTTAAATAAATAAATAAATAAAATAAAAATAAAAAATGAAGTTTATAAGGTTTGAGGGCGCGTCAACCGTTAGGTCATATTGCGTATCTTGCGATATTGTAGCCTATTAGTTAGTTAATAACTATAAATATTTATCAAAGGGGTAGTACGTAAGGGTGACAGGGGTGACGCGGGGTGGACAGGCCTGTGCTGGTCAGAACCAGCCACAAGCAAGGGGAGGGCATGGAAGTAGGTGGCCGGGGGCAAGGGCACGGGGCGGGAGCTTGGCCGGGGTCGGGTCGGGGGGGCCTGTGGTCCGTGGCGAAATCAGGCCGGCTCAGGCAAAGGACAGAGGGAAAGGGAGGGTACGATGAGGGCAGGGGTTGGTGGTTCCCCCACGTCTTAGTCGTCTCCGTCTGTTTATTAAGATTAAGGACGCGACAACCGTTAGGTCATAATGCGCCACTCTAGCCTAGAAGATATGGGGACGCAGGGTTCATGCTGTCAGAACCAGCCACGGGTATAGGGAGGAAGGAGGGTTTCTCACGTCGCGGTCGTCATCGTCTTTGTCATCGTTCGTTGTGTCATTGTCATCGTCGCCGGAGGATCGTCAAGGGAAGGGGGCAAGCGTTTGTTGTGCCATTGTCATCGACGTCAGGGAGGTCGTTAATGGAAAGGGGAGGTGTCCCCGACTACGATTTCCAGAGCTCACCTCTAGTTTCGGCTTCTAGTTTCCCCTATTTCTAGCTGATACAATTTTCTTGAATTGTCTTGTACGATAAGCCAATTCTACCTCATTATTTTTTATTTGTGTGCATTCCAGGCGCGTCATCCGTTAGGTCGTAAAGAGTCACTCTAGCCTAGGAGATAAAGGGAGGAAGGGTCCATGCTAGTCAGAACCAGCCACGTGTAGGGGGAGGAAAGGGGGGTTCTCACGTCATGGTCGTCATCGTCTTTTGTTCTTTGGGAAGACGTTATTGGGCTGGGGGAGGGGTAGATTGGTAGGTTTGCATGTGATGGACAGAACCAGCATTCGATTTCATCAGGGAGTTATACTCCGCTCTTACTAGCTGATGTTTGAGGGGTGGACTTTCTCTCTTAAATCGCCTTAAGACGCCTGGACTGAGAGCTATACATACATACATGGCTTGAATTGACGACATGAGGATCTAGGGCGCATCAACCTTACAGGATATTGTGCGACGCCTTATATATTTTAAGTTATTAGAATAAGAATTTGTTTTCAATAATAGACGGTCTTCAAAGCATTGTACCTCGTTAATTAGTGTGTAATAACACATACCAGGGTTATTGTTCATGGCATTTTCTGAATGTTGGCGGTGAAATTGTTAAATAACAACAAATTAAATTACTATGTTCATAACAAGAATATTATTGTGAATTAAAAATAAGTTAATAAATAAAGGTTTTTGTGTGTATTTGGTATAAGGATGCGTCAACCGTTTAGTCAGGGAGTTCTCCTCTAATTGCTGGCTGATGTTTGCAAGATGGACTTTATCTCATTTATCGCCATTCACGATAGCAGAGCCTCACTCTGGTCGGTGTGGGGGGGGGATGTTGATTCAACAATCTATTATATTTATTGATATTTACCTACCCAAAAGGCAGGAAGGCCTATGTAGGTAAAGTTATGACCTCCTTAACCTAAGACAAGTACAATTATTTAATTATTTCCACGACAGAAAAGTCGCTTCTGTGACGATAATGGTGCAGATATTTAAATAAACCTATTCACACAATATTGACAATTTCCTCAATGTCTGACGGCGAAGAAGAGGAACTTCAAGGGTTTTTGAAGATGTCAGCATCTTTAGGTTTGACCGCAATCACGTGAACTGCAATCAGACAGTAAATACATCAGGCCTGAGATGTAGGACCCCAATGAAAGTACAGTGATATGCCAGCAGTTGCCATACATACGACAGCAGGATCTAGGACGCGTCAACCAAATAGGTTATTGTGTTCCGCCCATGATAACTTAAGTTTAGAAGTTGATTGGTAATTAACTATTTAGTTGCATTTGTGTTTCATTCATTCATTTATTTATTTATTTATTTATTATTATTGATTTATTTATTTATTATTATTTATTTATTTATTTATTTATTTATTTATTTTTATTTATTTATTTATTTATTTATTTATTTATTTATTTATTTTTTTATTTATTTATTTATTTATTTATTTATTTATTTATTTATTTTTATTTATTTATTTATACATTTTTGTATGTCACCGTTTAAATTATTTAATGAAATAGTTAAAATTGATTTAAAATCAACTTTTTTTTAAAGTTAAATGTAATAAGGGCGCGTCAACCGTTAGGTCAGAGATATTGGGAGGAGACCACACTGATAAGAAACGGTTACAGGAAGGGGGGTGGGGAAGGGTTGTTTCACGTCGTGGTCGTCAACGTCATTGTCATCGTTGTCGGGGAGGTCGTACAGGGAACGGGGCAAGGTCGATTGCCAGAGCTCGCTTCTAGTTTCGGTTAGTTTTTAATTTGGATTAAGGAAGCGTCAACCGTTAAGTCATAATGCACCACACTAGCCTAGGGGATATGGGGAGGAGGGACCCATGCTGCATACTTCTCTCTTACCAGATGATGTTTGCGAGGTGGACTTCTTCTCTTGTATCGCCATTCACGATAGCAGAGCCATACTTTGGTCCATTTTCTACTCTAGGCCCAGACGGGGGAAACTAACCAAAGTACCAACTATAATGAACTAAATGTATCTGAAAACAGGGTTTTGCACAAGATTTATAAGTGAATTAATGAATTACAGTTTACCAGCATTGGCGGGGGGTGGGAGGGTTAATTTATCAATATATTATCTGTATTGAAAGGCAGGAAGGCCTATGTGGGGCATGTTTGGGCCCCTCATCCTAAGACAAGTACAATTATGTAATTATTTCAAGTAAACGACAGATAAGTCGCTTCTAAGACTATAATGGTGGTGCACGACGACTACGACGTGAGAAATTAGGGCGCTTCAACCGGTTAGGTCATATTGCGACGCCTGTGAATGAAAGTTGATGAGATGAGTTATTGGTGTGTTTGATGATTGGATTGTTTTCTAAGTGTATAAATAACAAAATAAATTGATGATGATGAAAGTTATTGCAAAATAAAAGATATGTATGTAAATGAAAAGAAAGAAAAGAAAGAAATGTGTATGATGTGAATTAAATTTTGTTAAATTGATTACTTTGGATAAGAAATTTAGAAAGTTTGTCGCCTTTATCATATGATAGAAGTTCTTCATGTGATGGGAGAGATCAAATTGCGTGCGCAAGGCATCATATTTGATACATTCTGCTAGCATACGATGCACGGTTAAAGGTACATCACATGTGTCATAATCCGTATTACATTTACGTACGGAATTTCGGTGATTAGGTTTCTTTTGAAATTCGGAAACATAACTTTCAACGTAGATATCATTATTCCAAGGCCTTTATTTCAATTAAACTTTTCTCTAAGATCAACTGTTCGAGCCCTGGCTGACGTACAAGAGTTGTTCTGGTTTATTTGGATTAAAGACGCGTCAACCGTTAGGTCATAATGCACCACTGTAGCCTAGGGGATATGGGGAGGAGGGGACCATGCTGGTCAGAACCAGCCACGGATAAGAGGAGGAAGGGGGGTTTCTCAAGTCTAGGTCGTCATCGTCTTTGTCATCGTTAGTTGAGTCATTGTCATCGTCGTCGGGGAGGTACGTACAAGAGTGAGACTAGATTTTCCTACTGCGGACCCGGCACCTCCACCAAAGTCACTCGAAATTTTACACTCTTGGTCTTTCTACTCTTGCTGAGCACCTAGGGATCCGAAACTTTGACACGATACCCTCGTCTACCGTGTGTTTCGGATTTGCCATGGGGGACGCCTCCAGGTAGGGCCCTTCTTTGCACCGACGCCAGGCGTCGCGTGGCGTCGCGGCGCCGGGAGCAAAACTTTTATGTCATATTAGCAACTTGACGAATCGTGTGCGCGTGTGAAATTTCACATTCCCAACTTTATTTTTTACGAAAGCGAAATTATTTTTCGAAACTCGCGATTTACCTCGGACCCGGCGCCTCCACCAAATCTCTTCGCAACATTTACAAGTTGACGCTTAATCTTCTACCCCTTTCCGACCAGCTAGAGGGCTGAAAACAAGACAGAATAATCTCTAGGTATACGTCTTGGGACTTTACAAACCGGAAGGTCCCTGGTACCGTCGTCTCCGAGGGGCCAGCGCCGGAAGTGGGCCACTGCCGAGGTGCGTCGGGTCGTTCGCGGCAGTGAATGTATCGGAGTTTCGACTAGTGTTGAAATGTAGATTTGAGATACACACTACATAGGCAGAAGGCAAGAGTGCATTGCTAAAGGTTGTGCAATACACCAGCATACACCACTATACCATTGGTAAACATTACAGGTCAGTTGCTGATCGTTTTGGTATTGCTAAGTCGGCAGCCTGTAGATCCGTGTATCGTCTGTGCCACAAACTGTTGTTAGTCATATGCTAACATATTAGAATTAAAACCCCATCATCCCTTAACTATGAAGAAATCCGCAGTTCCCCGTTGCCAGTATGTGAAGCCTAATGTTACACCTATATGGTAAAAATTTCAAGTTTCTATCACCAAACACCAAATTGTTTTGCTAATCTGCCCTTCATACATGCAGGGGTAGGCAACATGCAATAACGTGTCCATGCATGGGATATCACGATAGCTCTCCGTCAATATTAGTACGGTATGGTCCATAAAACACATTTGCCAAGTGCCTTGCTTGTATAAACAAAATGCAAGGTGAAGTCTCTTAACATCCGGACTATAATAAGACACGACGACGACATGAGGAACGAGGGCGTGTCAACCTTATGGGTTGAAGTGCGCGGCCTTGATAATTTAAGATAACAAAAAGTAACTTTTAGCGTTTTTGTTAAGTTGTTGTATTAAACGAGATTTTCTAGGTAAATAACAAGAATGATTATGACAAGAAAATGTTTTGATACACAGAATATTTATTTGGGTAATTTAGTTTTTTTTTAAATCAAAGGCGCGTCAACGGGTATAGGAGAAGGAAAGGTTTTTTTCACGTTATGGTCGTCAAAGTCATTGTCATCGTGGTCGAGGATGTCGTCAAGGGAGAGGGGCTCGTCCCCGACGACGATTGCCCGAGTTGGCCTCAAGTTTCGGGGAGTGATTTGTGCAACTCGTACATCGCTGATTTGTGAATAAAGTACAGTGTGTTACAACATGGTATTGACTACAAATTAACCACTGGATGTGGGAAGGAAGCCCCATGAGAACCACGACAAGAACCAGCCACGGGCAGGGGGAGAGAGGGGTTCTCACGTCGCGGTCGTCATCGTCTTTGTCTACGTTCGTGTTGTCATGGTCGTCGTCGTCAGGAAGGAAGTCAAAGGAAGTGGGATGTGTCTTAGACGAAGATTGCCATAGCCCGCGTCTAGTTTCTGGGAGAAATATAGTCACCTCTTACAAGCTGATGTTTGCGAGGTGGACTTTCTCTCTTATATAGCATCTTGAACGATCAGCATAGTCAAGCTATGAGCCAGTTCTACCCCGGACCCAGACGGGGTCACACAGACCGGAGAACGATAGTAGGCTACTAGATGCAATTAAAGCATAGGACGACACATGAGGATCTAGGTCGCCTCAACCGAATAGGTGTTGTGCGACGCCTTATATATTTTTAAGTAGTTACAAAGAAAATTAAATAAGAATTTGGTTTCAATTATGTTTAATTAAAATGTTAATTTAGCTCGATGAATTGGTAAATAAATTACATGATACTATAAAAATTACTAGAATATTTTTGTGAGTATAATAATAAATAAGGTGATTAACGAATTAACCAAAGGTTTTTATGTTGATAGCATTTTTTTTGTTTTAGTTTATCTAGTATAAGAGCGCGTCTTCCGTTAGGTCATAATGCACCACTCTAGGCTAGGGGATATGGGGAGGAGGACCCAATGCGGTCAGAACCAGCCACGGGTAAGGGGAAAATAAGGAGTTCTCACGTCGCGGTCGTCATTATCCTTGTCAAAGTTCGTGTTGTCATGGTCGTCGTCGCTGGGGAGGTCGTCAAGGGAAGGGGGAGGTGTCCCCGATGACGATTGCCAGAGCTCGCCTCTAGTTTCAGGGAGTAATATACTACTTTCTTACTAGCTGATGTTTGCAAGATGGACTTTTTCTCTTGAATCGCATTGTACGATAAGAAGAAGCCTGCATGCCCTGGGCCACTTCTACCCCGGGCCCAGACGGGGGAGGCAGAAAAGAGAATAATTAGAAATGAGAATTCTACGAACAATTTCACGGGTTTATTTTATATATGTCATAGAAATAAAATTTTATTCAGACGATGATCCGGACTTCAAAGAATTCGGATTGATGATAGGAGGCGTGAGAAACTAGGGCGCTTCAACCGGTTAGGTCATATTTCGCCGCCTGTGTTTTTTGTGAGTATTAAGATGAGTTTATTGTGCGTTTAATAATTATTATAATTTATAAATAAATTCAAATTCAGACTCTACCCACTCGGCCACATAACAGATTGTTGCTAAGTTCATACCTATAATAAAAGATTATACAATAGAAGAAAGTAGTTTGGTTGATTAGGTTTATTTAGTTTAAGGGCGCGTCAACCGTTTATCACAAAGCGTCTCTCTAGCCTGGGGGATACGGGAGGAGGGGCCCATGCTGGTCAGAACCAGCCACGGGCACACTGCAAGGCACGGTTTACAAATTCCTAAGACAAGAAATAATCTTCTGCCTAGCGAGAAACAAACCCTGGACCTTCTGTTTTGGAAGCAGAAACTATAATGACTACATGAGGATCTAGGGCGCTTCAACCAAAAAGGTTGTGCGCAGCCCATGATATTTTTAGTTATTAACAAGTCAATTTTTAATGAGAAATTTGTGACATTTTGTGTTATTACATTGAAGTCTAATTTATATATTAAATAACATGTATTAGTATAATGACAAGAATAATAGTCCCGGTGGGTAAAATAACAAATAATCAGGTGATAAATACAATGTTTTATGAATTTAATTTGCCATTTTTTGTTTTTTTAATTGGTTTCGAGGAGCGTCAACCAAGGTCGTTATGCTCTACTCTAGCCTACGGGATATGGTGAGGAAAGTCCCATGCTGATGGTCAAACCAGCCACGGGTAGGGGGTGGAAAGGGGGGGTTCTCACGGCAGGGTCGTCTTAATTCGTCTTTGTCTTCGTTCGTGTTGTCATGGTAATCGTCGTCGGGGTGGTCGTCAAGAAAAGGGGAAGTGTTTCAAGTCGACGACTGCCAGAGCTCGCCTCTAGTTACAGGGTGTGATATACTCCCTTACATATACTATAGCAGATGTTTGCGAGAAGGACGTTTTCTCTTCCCTCGCCTTTTACGAATATCTGATCTTGGCAATTCTATTCTATCACGGGCCAGACGTGGTCGTGGTCGTCTTTGTCTGTGTCATCGTCCGTGTTGTTATTGTCGTCGTCGTTGGGGATGTAGTCTAAGGGTAGGGGAAAGTTCCCCGACGACGACCGCCGGATCTCGCCTCTAGTTTCAGGGATTTATATACATACATGGCTTGAATTGACGACATGAGGATCTAGGGCGCATCAACCTTTCAGGATATTGTGCGACGCCTTATATATTTTAAGTTATTAGAATGTGAATTAAATAAGAATTTGTTTTCAATATAAGACGGTTTTCAAAGCATTGTACCGCATTAATTAGAGTGTAATAACACATACCAGGGTTATTGTTCATGACATTTTCTGAATGATGCGGTGAAATTGTTAAATAACAACAAATTAAATTACTATGATCATAGCAAAAATAGTATTGTGAAATAAAAATAATTTAATGAATAAAAGTTTTTGTGAGTAATTTGGTATCAGGATGCGTCAACCGTGTGGTCAGGGAGTTCTCCTCTAATTGCTGGCTGATGTTTGCAAGATGGACTTTATCTCATTTATCGCCATTCACGATAGCAGAGCCACACTCTGGTCGGTGTGGGGGGGGGGGAAGTTAATTCATAGGCTCAGCCTAGGAGATCTTCACCACGATCTAACCTAATTCAGAATCTATCTATCTATCCATCAACAATATATATTTATTGATATTTATCTGTCCAAATGGTAGGAAGGCCTATGTGGGGAATATTTGACCTTCTTATCCTAAGACAAGAACAATAATTTCCACGACAGAATACTCGCTTCTGTGACGATAATGGTGCAGATATTTAATAAACATATTCACACAATATTGACAATTTCCTCAATGTCTGACGGCGAAGAAGAGGGAACTTCAAGGGATTATGAAGATGTCAACATCTTAAGGTTTGACCGCAATGACGTAAACTGCAATCAGACAGTAAATACATCAGGCCTGAGATGTCGGACCCCGAAACGAAAGGTAAACATACGACAACAGAATCTGGGACGCGTCAACCAAATACGTTATGTGCGCCACTTATGATAATGTAATTTAGAAAATGATTTTTAAGTAAGTATTTATATGCATTTATTTATTTACAAATATGTGTATATCGCCGTTCAAATAAGGTAATTAAATCGTTAAAATTGAAGTAAAATAAGTTTAAAAAAGTTCTAAATGGGATTAAGGGCGCGTCAACATTAAGGTCATAACTCGACACTCTAGCCTAGGGGATAGGGGAGGAAAGTCCCATGCTGGTCAGAACCAGCCACGGGAAGGGGAAGGAAAGGGGGTTCGCACGTCGTGGTTGTCATCGTTCGTGGTGTCATGGTCGTCGTTGACCGGGAAGTCGTCGAGGAAAAGGGGCAGGGTCCTCGACGACGAATGCCAGAGCTCGCCTCTTGTTTTGTGATATAGGTTAATTTGGTCATATTTGACAATTGGCACATAACTATTCGCTTGGTCAACAAGCATCCAAAGTACATCAAACTGAGTTGTCAGCATAGGCTACATACACAGCTCTACATAAGAACATTTTCAGTATGTTGTCTCAATCATCCTCATAAAAGTCACGAATATTGTCAATTTTGTACTTGGTAACAAAATCGAAAACCGTGAAGATCTATTTATAAAAAATAAATGTTTTAAAGCCATTTTTTATTTTAAGTTTTACTTTAGTGCCCTATATTTCCACTTTCGTGACTTTCGAAACACCTGGGGTGTCAGTCAGCCGAGCGGACAGGGATTTGGCTAAAACCATACCAGGAAGCAATTTAAGAAATGACGACGTGAGGAACTAGGGCGCTTCAACTAGATTGGTCATATTGCGCCGCCTGTGTTATTGTAAGTAAATGAAATGAGTTTATGGTGTGTTTGATGAGAAAAATAATGTCACATGACATGTTTTCTAAGTTGATGATTTTGAAATGATAACTGAAGTGATTGGGTCTAATTTGCTTTATTTAGTTTAAGGGCGCGTCAACCGTAATGTTACGGTGAGGAGAAGCCCATGCTGGTCGGAACCAGCCACGGGTAAGGAGAGGAAAGGTGGTTCTCACGTCGCGGTCGTCATTGTCTTCTTCATCGTACGTGGTGCCATTGTCGTCATCGTCGTCGAGGGGTCGTCAAGGGAAGTAGGCAAGGTCCCCGACGACGATTGCCAGAGCTCGTCTCTAGTTTCGGGGATTAATATACTCCTCTCTTACGAGCCGATGTATGCGAGGTGGACTTTTTCTCTTGAATCGTTTTTTTGTTTATTTGGATTAAGGACGCGTCAACCGTTCGGTCATAATGCACCACTATAGCCTAGGGGTTATGGGGAGGAGGGACACTTGCTGGTCAGAACCAGCCACGGGTAAGGGGTGGAAAGGGGTTCCTCACGTCGCAGTCGTCATTGGCTTTTTCATCGTTCGTTGTGTCATTGTCATCGTCGTCGGGGAATCGTCAATGGAAGGGGGCAAGGTCCCCGACAACGATTGCCAGAGCTCGCCTCTAGTTTCGGGGAGTAAATATTCCGCTCTTACTAGCTGATGTTTGCGAGGTGGACTTTTTCTCTTGAATCGCCTTGTACGATTAGCAGAGCCAAGCTCTGGGCCAATAAAGATTAACAGTGATTTGTTGTAATCGATTTATTTCGTTTAAGGGTGCGTCAACCGTAAGGTCATATAGCGTCACTCTGAACCTAGGGGATGTATGGAGGAGGGGCCCATGCTGGTCAGAACCAGACTTCGGGTAAGGGGATAAAGGGGGCTTTCTTACGACGCGGTCGTCATTGTCATCGTTCGTAATGTCATAGTCATCATCGTCGGAGAAGTCGTCAAGGGAAGGTGAGGTGTCCCCGACGACGATTGCCAGAGCTTGCCTCTAGTTTCGGGGATTAATATACTCCTCTCTTACGAGCCGATGTATGCGAGGTGGACTTTTTCTCTTGAATCTCCTTGTAACTTTAGCAGAGCCATGAAATGGGCCAATTCCACCCTGTTTTTTTTTATATTTTTTTGGGGTTTATTTGGATTAAGGACGCGTTAAACCGTTAGGTCATAATGCATTACTTTAACCTAGGGAAAGGGGGTGGGAGAGGAGGCGCTCACGCTGGTCAGAACCAGCCACGGGTAAGGGGAGGAAAGGGGGATCTGACGTCGTGGTCGTCATGGGGGTGGGGTGTTCCCGACAACTTCGACCAGAGCTCGCCTCTTGTTTCAGAAAATACTCCCCTAATTGTCATCACTCTGTTTGCGTAATGGACTTTATCTCTTCCCAGGCGTTTATAACAGAGCCATGCATGCTCTAAATTCTTCCCCGGGGATTGGTGGGACATGCATGTGATGGACAGAACCAGCATTCGATCGCAGGGAGAGTGAGCTTGTAAAGATCAAACAACCAAACGAATAGAACTAATATATGAATTTCAGAGTTGACACCCATGAGTTACAAGAGAAAAGTAAAACACTTTCAAAATATCCAAGTCTGGCTTGCTGAATATTGTCGGCAGATGAAAAGCCAACCAGCCCATCCAAAAAACCGATCACCAAATCCAAGATTCCTACTTATCTGAAAGAACAGCTCGCCCTACAAACAACATCCAAACTCGAGAGGACTTCTTCGTTCGTTATCAACACAAACTGTGATTAATCTTCCTTCCGAATTACAAAATGAAATGTTGTTTAGTCCAGAGAAATCAAACACGTCTTTGAAAGTGCGAAATGCGATGAAGACAGATATAAACTGGCGTCTGTTTCCTCAACAGAGCCTTATCCACAGCCCTCTTAATATTATACATTTTTTCCCTACGCGGCTACGGCTAATTACGCATTTGTGGTGCCCCGCATAAGAAAATAGTGTGCAATAGTTTTATTTTTAATAATTATAAATGTTAACAAGTTTTTAATATTTTACCATAGTTAGAATTGGACAACTTATTCTAAAATGTCCGGGTGTTTATTAAAAGTGTATTTCTGCCCCCATTACTGTGTATTTTCCCCACAATCCGGCTCCATGTGGCCCTGGTCTTGGCGTCGGAGCAAAGAGCTCAGATAAAAGAACCTCCGTGCCTAACATTATTATTGTTCTACGGTGTTTGGTTCTAGAAGAGTCGATAAAGAAGTTTCAACGGGGAAACTTCTTTATCGACTCTTTAACTAGGCCCGCGTCGTGAACGGTATTTACAATCGCGTTGGTGGATGAGTGTAACAGTTTTGTAATAAATTATTTGGCCTACTGTTATATAAAACTCTTTGATTGATGTTTGCTATGCCAAACAAGGTAAGTCATGAGACAAGATAACAAGATTAAATTACAACTTTTGTAACTTTTTGATACGGGTATCTGATGTAGCTTAGGCCATAATCTGGTCTCAACACATTAGTTTTTTTTTAAATGTTCTATTGATTTGCGGGATATGCCATTAAATAACTCAACTTGTTATGAAGTGAAAACATAATTATTTGTGTTATTTATTTTAAATGAATTAATGTTGTTTTAAACTTTACATGGTACAATTTTTTGGTTTATTTGGATCAAGAGCGCGTCAACCGTTAGGTCATAATGCACCACTCTAACCTAGGGGGGGGGGGGGGAGAAACCCATGCTGGTCAGAACCCGCCACGTGTAAGGGGAGGAAAGGGGGTTCTCACGTCGCGGTCGTCATTGTCTTCGTCATCGTTCTGGTGTCATTGTCGTCATCGTCGTTGAGGAGTCGTCAAGGTAAGGTCCTTGACGACGACCGCCAGAGCTCGCCTCTAGCTTGTACTAACATCTCCTCTCAACCCAGTGTTAACTGTCTCAAACAAAAGAACGGTTTACTAGCGAGCTGTACAGGAACAAAGCAGAGATTAAATACAATATGATCAAGGAAGAACTGAGTAATTGTATGAATGCTACATGCACAGACCCTCCAATATCAGAAGTAGGCAGAGAAGAGAATTCTCCGAACAGTTTCACGGCTTTACTATGTCATAGAAATAAACTTAGTACATTTCAATAAGACGAGGACTAGATCAGCCTGCTATTCACCCAAATATACGGCGACGTGAGGTCCTAGGGCGCATCAACCGGTTAGGTCATATTGTGCCGCCTGTGTATTTTGTGACTTATGAAATGAGTTTATTGTGCGTTTGATAATTATAATTTATAAATAAATTCAAATTTAGATTCTACCCATCTCAGCCACATCACAAATTGTTATTAAGTTCATACCTATATTAAAAATAAAAATAGTAGAAATAAAAGTGATTTTGTTTATTTGGTTTATTAAGTTTAAGGACGCGTCAACCGTTAGGATATAATGCACCTCTCTAGCCGGAGGGATACGGGGAAGGGGCCCATGCTGTTCAGAACCAGCCACGCGCACACGTCGACACGGCTCCAAAGTCACCATTTACAAATTCCTAAGCCAATTCTACCCCGGGCCCAGACGGGGCCTAAGCCAAGGAATAATCTTCTGTCTAGCGAGAATCAAACCCCTGACCTTCTGTTTTGGAAGCAGAAACTATAATGACTACATGAGGATCTAGGACGCGTCAATCAAATAGGTTGTGCGCAGCCCATGATATTTTTAGTTAATAACAAGTAAATTTTTAATAAGAAATTTGTGACATTTTGTGTAATTACATCGAAGTCTAATTTATATATTGCATAACATGTATTAGTATAATGACAAGAATAATAGTCCCGGTGGGTAAAATAACAAATAATCAGGTGATAAATACAATGTTTATGAATATTAAATTTAACTAACCATTATTTATTTTATGTTTATTTGGTATCGAGGTGCGTCAACCATAAAGTCGTTATGCTCTACTCTAGCCTACGGGATATGGTGAGGAAAGTCCCATGCTGATGGTCAGAGCCAGCCACGGGTAGGGGGTGGAAAGGGGGGTTCTCACGGCAGGGTTGTCATCCTCTTTGTCATCGTTTGTGTTGTCAAGGTAGACGTCGTCGGGGTGGTCGTCAAGAAAAGGGAAGTGTTTCCAGACGACGATTACCAGAGCTCGCCTCTAGTTTCAGGGTGTGATAAACTCCATTACATACAAGCTAATGTGTCTCTTCCCTCGTTTTTTTACGAAAAGCAGACCTGACCAATTCTATCACGGGCCCAGACGGGGTTTTTGTTATGTATGTTTCTGCCACTTCAACCAGCTGAAACCATTTTCTTGGTGCTTATTTGTGCCATAGCCATCTTGTTTTGACTTTGTAACCTCACTTTGTTGGATATGACACACACACTTTTAAAATATTCACGTTTCTGTGAGAATGTTTGTGTCATATCCAATTAGAAGTGAGCTTTTCAAGGTTATTTAGTAACAGTAAGTATGCCATTTTAAGTAAATAACATGAATGTTAACTACTTGATATCAGAAAACTTTATCCAGCATCATATAACAGTTAAATCAGTTAAAATCGTACAATTAGTTTTCAACCCTCATTCTCCATGCACAAAAAAACGGATATGACACAAATAAGTTCTAGGGTGACGATTTACGTACGGAATTTCGGTGATTCGTTTCATTTGAGATTCGGAAACATAATTTTCAACGTAGGCCTAGATATCATTATTCTTAGGCCTTTCTTTCAATAAACTTTTCTTTAAATTCAACTAATCGAGCCCTGGCGTACGTACAAGAGTGAGACTAGATTTTCCAACTACTGCGGACCCGGCACCTCCACCAAAGTCACTCGACATTTTACACTCTTGGTCTTTCTACTCTTGCCGAGCACCTAGGGATCTGAAACTTTGACACGATACCCTCGTCTACCGTGTGTTTCGGATTTGCCATGGGGGACGCCTCCAGGTAGGGCCCTTCTTTGCACCGACGCCAGGCGTCGCGTGGCGTCGCGGCGCCGGGAGCAAAACTTTTCTTTCATATTAGTAACTTGACGAATCGTGTGCGCGTGTGAAATTTCACATTCCCAACTTTATTTTTTACGAAAGCGAAATTCGTTTTCGAAACTCGCGATTTACCTCGGACCCGGCGCCTCCACCAAATCTCTTCGAAACATTCACAAGTTGACGCTTAATCTTCTACCCCTGCCGACCAGCTAGAGGGCTGAAATTGAAAACCATACACCACCATACCATTGGTTAACACTAGGCAAACGCCAAAGTTGTTATTAAACGAGTGAGTGAGCCATGTGTAGAGTACCCTGTAATATTGCTTTTCTTCCCCCTACCTTAGGAATCCTTTGCCGATCATAGGCTAGAGTGGCGCATTATGGCCTGACAGTTGACGCTCCGTTATATCAACTAAACTTAAAAAAACAAACTATTATTTAGTATACCAATATAATTATCAAATTTAAATGCAAATGTTCCCGGGTACTCAACACATGACTCACTCACTCGTCTAACAACGACGTTGTTGGTTTATTTGGATTAGGACGTGTCAACCGATATGTCATAATGCACCACTCTAACCTAGGGGGCGGGGGGAGAGGGCCATGCTGGTCAGAATCAGCCACGGGTAAGAGGACGTCGCGGTCGTCATTTTCTCCGTCATCGTTCGTGGTGTTATTGTCGTCATCGTCGTCTAGGGGTCGTCAAAGGAAAGGATTTTTTGGTTTATTTGGATTAAGGACGCGTCAACCGTTAGGTCATAATGCACCACTCTAGCCTAAGGGGGAGGGGGGGGAGGGGCCCATGCTGGTCAGAACCAGCCACGGGAAAGGGGAGGAGGGGGGGTTTTCCACGTCGCGGTCGTCATCGTCTTTGTCATCGTTCGTTGTGTCAGTGTCATCGTCGCCGGGGGGTCGTCAAGGGAAGGGGGACAAGGTCCCGACGACGATTGCCAGGGCTCGCCTCCAGTTTCGGGGAGTAAGATACTCCGCTCTTTCTAGCTGATGTTTGCGAGGTGGACTTCTTCTCTTGAATCGCCTTTTACGATTAGCAGAGCCATGCTCTGGGCCAATTCTACCCGGGCCCAGACGGGGACAAAGGGAAGGAGAGGTGTCCTCGACGATGATGTCCTGAGCTTGCCTCTATTTTCGGGGAGTAAACTAATATTCTTCATACTAGCTGATGATGATGATGATGACCTGCATAAAAAATAATTTAAATATTGTAATCAGTAGTGTTTTTAATTACGGTAGGGAAACATTAATTTAATTTAAACCTTGATTAAAATCATTACTGGTTACAATATTTGAAAAGGTTTTGTGCCAGATATAGTTCTAACTAAACCATTTGGGACTTATTATCTACATTTTGTTATTGTGTAGCGTTATGTGAGATATTACTAAAATAAGATTATTTCACGTGGTTTTAAATATTGGCGGTAGTCATTCCTCTTATCCACTGGATGTGTGAATATAGTACAGTGTGTTACAACATGGTATTGACTACAAATTAACCACTGGATGTGGGAAGGAAACCCCATGAGAACCAAGACAAGAACCAGCCACGGGCAGGGGGAGAGAGCGCGGTCGTCATGTCTTTGTCTACGTTCGCGTTGTCATGGTCGTCGTCATCAGGAAGGTCGTCAAGGGAAGGGGGAGGTGTCCCAGACGAAGATGCCATAGCTCGCATCTAGTTCTAGGAGTAAAATACTCCGCTCTTTCTAGCTGATGTTTGTAAGGTGGACTTTTTCTCTTGAATCGCCTTTTACTATTAGCAGAGCCCATGCTCTGGGCCAATTCTACCCCGGGACCAGACGGGGTTAAATGAATGAAATGGGGGAAAATGAAGGGAATGAAAACTCACCTGCTGGAGAAAGAATTGCGCTTCAACCAGATGAGTCATATTGCGCCACCAGAGATGTTGTAAGTGGGAATAATTTAGTTTGTTGAGTATTTTTTAGTTTAATGTTTTTTTATAAGATAATGAAAGTAAAGAGGATGATAAATAGCATAATTAAAAAAAACATTTTGTTTGGATTTTAATTTAATTTCTTAAAACTAACTACTACAATGAAAAAATTATAAAAATTGTTTCCAATTTCATATTATGATATTGACGTCTCTGGTGGACCCACGTCGCCTAGGTGACGACAATTCAATTGTGAATTTTTGTTTTGATTATTAAGATTAAGGGCGCGTCAACCGTAAGGTCTAGTTAGTTAGTAGTAGCACAAAGACCTCGGTATGGAAATGCTAGACGCTCACGGCACCGCTCGCTGTTTTTCTACGAATCACTTCCAGACGCCACCAACCGAACTATACAAAACCTGCTGGGGTACATTCCGAACCCCTCACTGCCCCCGCACGCCCCACACCCCCCAAACTACGCGTCTGCCACTTTGCCACCCGGGAAGCGCCCAATTACATTTACAAGACGTTGAGACTTCTCTCCACCTCCAAAGAAGAGACGGGTCCAGGGAACCAACTCGCCTCATAATTAGGCACCAAGATTGTGTAATTGCCTCGCGCAGTGCTCCGACCCCATCCCCTCCCTTTTAATTTCAATCCTCAGTGTCGGAATAAAATACCATATTTGTGTCTCCCCACCCCTAAATACTAAACACTTCCGGCGACAAAGACCAGCTCCCTAACTAAACCACATCTTATCAACCAGCCTATAACTAGGCAATACGAGTGTTCCCCAAAATGTGTGCCTCCAAGTGTCACCCCTTATGAGCTAACGCTCGGTATGGGTATAACTTCGCATGGGAAAATATTCTAAACGTGATCACGACGAAGCATTCGACATGAGAATCTAGGGCGCCTCAAACGAATAGGTTATTGTGCGACGCCTTATATATTTTTTGTTGTTAAAAAATGACTTAAGTAAGTATTCGGTTTGAATTATATTGTGTTTAGTTGATTTTTTTAATGTAGCGGGAGGAATTGTTTAATAACTTGAAATTTGCTATGATAAATAAATAAAAATAAAATAAATAAATTGTATTTAGAGTCTACCCACTCAGTTATATAACTGATTTTCAGTGGGGGACAGTAAATCAAAGCGACCAAGCCAACCCTGTAGGCCCCGACGCAATCGACAAGTGAGCGATAAACCAACCAAAGATTGATATTTTTTATAGGAAATATAGCAATCAGTGGTATGGACAGTGCAAACACCCGCGGATCAACGCCAGAATCAACAAGGCCGATTCAGAACAACTCTGAATTTATTATGTGCTTCGTTGCTAGGACGGCTCTAAAGTCACCGTTTACAAACTCCAAAGACATGAACTGATGGACTTATGTCCAAATCAGAAGTTAAAAAACTTCTGACTATGGCGGGAATCGAACCCTGGACCTTCTGCATTGGAAGCAGATACGCTAACAACAAGACCAACGAGCCACACACAAGATCAACGAGCCACACAAATGACAATATTTTTGTGAGTAGAATTATTTTTAAAAAGGTGAAAAATGGTGTTTAAGTAAGGAAAAGTATTCTAGAAGGTGGTTTATGGGTGTACCAACCGTTAGGTCATAAAGCACCTCTCTAGCCTAGGAGATGAAACTAAGATTAACTAACTCTAGTTTAGGTGATATAGATACTCCCTTACCTTTTTTTTCCTTTTCTTTTCATTCCCCACCCTTTTTTATATTTATTATTCATTAAATACATTTAATATAATTTTTATTTGTTAACAAAATTGTTGTGTTTAAATGCTTTGTGTTGTAATGCTACTATTTCAAATATGTAAATAAATGTAGTTCATCGTTGTGTCTGCATCTATGTAATTAGATTTATTAAGTTGTCCTCCTTTGTAAATCAGTTTTTATAACTGAAAAGGATAGACGTAAAATAAATAATAAAATAAATAAAATATTATAGCTGATGTTAGCATGATGGTAGGACCTTTTCTCTTTACTCGCCTTTTACAATTTAAAGAGTAACACTCTTTGTTGGAGGAGCAAAGCGAAGACTCCATTTCACTACACTGGAAAAAAAATCCGGAATGTTTTTCTTTCTTTCTTTTTGTATTTTTGTGTGTCTTTTAACACGATTAAGGCTAAACCGATTCTGCAATTGCGATGAAATTTTCTGAAGAAATCTCTGAATTTAGAACTGCCACTTTTTTTAGCGCAATCGAAAAATAATTTCTTATGAAAATCGCAATTTTACGATTTTTTTCGATTTTTAAAACTTTCTTCGACTTGTAACACCTACATGCTTTATCCGATTGTAATGAATTTTTCACAGAACCTTTATGTTATGAATTTATATATTCGTATGAAATTTGAGCGTAATCGAAAAATTAGATCTAATAAAAATCGCAATTTGACGATTGTTTTTATTTTTAAAACATTTTTTTGACTTATAACACCTACATGCTTTATCCCATTGTAATGATTTTTTCGCAGAACCTTAATTTAATAAATTAATATATTCGTGGGAAATTTGAACGTAATCGAAAAATTATTTATCATAAATTTGCTATTTAACACTATTTTCGTTTTAAAAATTTACGCTCAACCAACAACGCGCCTGAAAAAGCGTTTGCGAAGCTTCCTAGTTAAATATTAAGTAGTACAACGTGAGGAACTAGTGCGATTCAACCGGTTAGGTTATATTGTGCCGCTTGTGATATTGTACGTTAAAGAAATGAGTGTATGGAACGTTTTCTGATTATGTTGTTTTCAAAGTTTTTAAGCGACAAGAAATTATTGATTACAGTAAAAGCGAAATAAAAGAAAGAAATGTATAATGCAATTGTGTTGACGTGATTCAAATTTGGTAAACGATATTTTTTTGTTTATTTGGATTAAGGACGCGTCAACCGTTAGGTCAGAATGCACCACTCTAACCTAGGGGGGGGGGGGAGGAGGAGCCCATGCTGGTCAAAAACAGCCACGGGTAAGGGGAGGAAGGGGGGTTGCTCACGTCGCGGTCGTCATTGTCTTCGTCATCGTTCATGGTGTCATTGTCGTCATCGTCGTCGAGAGGTCATCAAGGGAAGGGGGCAAGGTCCCCGATGACGATTGCCAGAGCTCGCCTCTATTTTCGGGGAGTAAAAAACTACCCTTCATACTAGCTGATGTTTGCGAGGTGGACTTTTTCTCTTCAATCGCCTTTTACGATTAGCAGAGCCATGCTCTGGGCCAATTCTACCCCGGGTCCAGAACTTCAATGAGAAATATAAAAAGCTAGTCTCCGGTGTCCTATTATGACCCTGATGACTCCGGAGGAACCACGTTGCAAGTGAGAAACAAGCAGCCAAACTACTATCAAACGTAAACTCAATAAGCTTACTGACTGTACTAGAAACCTGGGTGTTATACAAAGATTTATAACTTTAAAAATCACATTACCGACATGGGCGTAGCCCATGCTGGTCAGACTAGCCACAGTAAGGGGGAGTAAAAGAAGGGGGGGTTCTCACGTCGTGGTTCATCGTCGGGGAGGTCGTCAAGGGAAGGAGGAGAGGACCCCGACGACGACCACTAGTCACCATAGTTCGTGTAATGTCGACGAGTAATATACTCCCCCTACGTACATGTTATGTACAGTAAGGGTCTATATAAATCAAGAGGTCTGAAAGATACCTTTTCACCGACATTTCGTGGTCAACTCTTGGTGCCATTTTTTATATCGCCCTGTGAACTACATTATCGATCGATGGAAGTTCCCTAGACTATTTATGTTATAATATTATTTATGAGGCTTGGGCAGCAAGATAGAATTATTCGAAATTAACTAGAAACTAAGGCAAATATAAGAACTAAGGAATAGTCTTAATGCTATGCCTAGGCCAAGGTATCGATATATAATGCTCTCTTTACGTTCCATGTTATATTTCTTCTAGGCTTGATAGTTTCTCTGGGCCCCGATTCATGTACATTTTTATCCCGGTATAAGCCGAGTTAGGTGGTATAAGTGCGGTATAACTCCGAATCCAATTCATGAAGACTTATCCCGCCTCGACCGGGGATAAAAAAATATGTAAACAGATGGCGGACATTTTAAATGTTGCGTCTATGTGTAAAACGAGAAAGTGTCATTACTCTCATAAAACAAATCAGAAACCGTCCCGGGCCTAGCCCAGATGTAGAAAATTATTCATAATACAACAGTGTAGGCCTAAAGTTCTATTAGGCTATAGGACTACATTCAATTAATGCTAACATAACACGTTTGACAAGCCCTAGGCCTCTCCTAGGCAACCCTAGACCTGCACGACCTTTGTTCAGACCCACCCCGCACAAATAACTAGTTTTGATTACTAAAAGCCTAATGAGATAAAGAATGGTATGATAGTCCTAGGCTATTCCCAAAATTTACGGCAATAATAAGCCTTTTTTTTTCTTTAAATGAATTCACGCAAACTCCTGTCACTAAATGAAAAAGTAAAACAAAAGATGGTGGAAATTTTTAGTGTTCTTTTTCTAATTTGCTGATTTACATGGCTGTGGAATGCAGTGGAAAAAAACATTTGTTGGTCTGTTGTTGCATTGGAAAAATTTTTTATTGGATGAGAGTTGCCCAGACTTAACCAGGCCTTATCCTGCCATGTCCTGCATTATACCGTCCTTATACCACTTATACCCGGGATAAATGTACATGAATCGGGGCCCTGGTGAATAGAGAATTTTCCTTTGACATTATCAGCCATGTTTCTTATTTATGTCGACAATGCAGTTCACAGGGCGATATAAATAATGGCACCAAGAGTTGACCACGAGATGTCGGGGAAAGAGGTATCTTTCAGACCTCTTGATTTATATATGACCCTGGGTGTACATGTATGATTGCAAGAAGGTTCTTTTCCACTTTCCTTGCCTTTTATAATAAGCAGGCTCAGTAGTTTTTTGTGGTTTATTTACCGTTTAACCGTTTGGTCATATTGCGCCACTTTAGCACTTTGTCATAGTTCGTTGTGTCATTGTCATAGACGTCCGGGAGGTCGCCAAGGGAAGAGGGCAAGGTCCCCGACGACGATTGCCAGAGCTCGTCTCTATTTTCGGGGAGTAAAATACTACCCTTCATACTAGCTGATGTTTGCGAGGTGGACTTTTTCTCTTGAATCGCCTTGTAACTTTAGCAGAGACAAGCTATGGGCCAATTCTAGGCCTACCTTGTGTTTTATATTTATTTGTATTGCGGTTGTGTCAACCGTTAGGTCATAATGCCCCACTCTAGCCTAGGGGACATGGTAAAGAGGGCTCATGCTGGTCAGAACCAGCCACGAGAAGGGGGAGGAAAAGAAGGGTGGTTCCCACGTCGCGGTCATCCACGTCTTTGGGTCTTTAGGAGGTTGTCATTGGGCTGGTTGGGGGGGGGCAACGACTTCTGCCTGAGCTCGCCTCTCGTGTCAGGAAATACTCCCCTAATTGCTTGCTGATTGTTCGGAGGACTTT